>SNQJ01S0014168.1:0-18605 GCA_010110895.2 Picea sitchensis
TGATTGTTTTACCTAGAACACCTTCTTGAGACTAGTCAATAGGACTAGTCAGATACCCTATCTTACACAAGGTGTATCTACAAATTTAAGATGACCCAGAAGATGAAATTTTTACCACAGATACCTTACTAATTTCTGTAAATATTATCCGAAGTTCAGGGTCTAAAACGTTACAAAAAAAATTCATAGCTAAAATTCCGCAATGACTCGGTTTAGGATGATTCCATAACCCTATCTTGTACAGGTTTTATTTCTGAAAGTATAAGGCCTCGGCAGCTGAATTTTGAACCCAACGTACCTTGATCCGTCTACTAAATATCCTCCAATCTGTTCCTTCTGAAACGTTGTAGAAAAAAAATTATAGTGAAAATTCCAATGTGTCCCAGATGTAGCAGCGAAACCCCAAGACCTTGAGCTCTGATACCATATGTTAAGAACCAAATATCAATATAGCATAAAAAAACCTCAGAAAAGGTACTCAACGCCTTGAAAAAGAGATAATTTCAGATAATAAGCCTCTTCGAGGGGGCAACCTCCTTTTACCCCACTTAAATGTTCAAGTACAAGATGATTCAAAATGAAAATGCCTCCTTGGTATATATAGGAGACTAGGACGTATAATTACAACTAATGGTCTAAAGCCGACATAAATAAAATAACATTACTAATATAATATGCCCCAATTCAGGGGTAATGAGCCAATATTAGGGCTTAACAGAGGTGGTTCAGATATGACCGAGGGGTGGGACTGGGTTAACAATTCAGCCAGCCCCGTCCCCCTTATGGTTTTCGTCGGTTTAATGTCCAAGTCATATTCTTGCATACGCATGTTACATTTGGACCATTTACTATGCAATTTGGTTTTATTTAAAGCAGTGACTAAGAGAGATGTAGGCACAAAAACCTGAACTGTGTGGCCTTGGATGTAATGTTGGAATTGATCCAAGGATTTATACAAAGAATAACCATGTGTCTCCAGTGTATAATAGTTCAGTTGGTGTGTCTTCAAATTCGGGCTCACGAAGGCGATTAGCCTAAGATTTTCCTCATGATCCTTTTGCAATAAGATTGTAGAAATTGTCTCCTCTGATGAATTAGTGTACATGAAAAAGTCTTTAGAGGGATTAGGACTGATTAACAGAGGGGCAGAAGCAATGGATTTCTTAATGGATTCAAAATCCTGACGGGTAGGGGGGTCCCATTTGAACCGAATGTCTTTCTTCATAAGTTGATTTAGAGGTTTAACTACTTGAGCAAAATTAGGAATGAAGCGTCTCAGGAAGTTTATCTTCCCAAAGAAAGATTGCATTTCTTTTTTATTAGTAGGTAAGGGCAGCTTTTTGATTGCTACCACTCTCTCAGGATAAACTTTTACACCTTCTCGAGAGACGATGTGACCCAAAATTTTTCCCTACATAACACCGGAAATGGTCTTCTTAGGGTTTAAAGATACGCCAAACTTACAGCATCTAAGAAGAACCTACCTGAGGTGATCAAAATGACTACTTCGTTCTTTAGAAAATACTGTGAGGTCATTGAAGTAGACAACAATAATATTACCCAATAATCCTTTGAAAGCAACGGCCATGGCAGGTTGAAAGGTGTTCTCGGCATTAATCAAGCCAAAAGGCATCTTGTTATATGCATACGTGCCCCAACGAGTAGTGAAGGTGGTTTTGTGACTATCAAAAGGATTGAGGGTTATCTGATTGTAACCTGAGAAACCATCTAAAAGGGACATCATTTGAGCCCCAAAGACTTGTTGAAGTATCTCTTCCACAGGTGGGACAGGGTACTTGTCTTTTATGGATACTATATTCAAATGTCGAAATTCGACACACAAACAAATATCACCATTTTTCTTCCTAACGGGGACCAAATTAGATACCCATTGTGAGTAACGGACATGGTATATGACACTGGATGCTTCCATCTTGTCTAATTCAGCTTTAATTGTTTGTTCCAAAGTAGGGTTGTTCTTTCTTTGTCTCTTCCTGTAAGGTTTCGAATTAGGGATTATGGGTATGGCATGGACTATCTCCTACATATCGAAAACCTTGAGATATTCGTAGGACCAGGGAAAAACATCCTTGAACTCTATCAAGAGTTCAGTGAATTGAGTGATCTCAGAAGGAGAACACTGTGACCCTATATAAACTAGTTTTGGATATTTCTCAGTTCCCAGGTTTATAGGGATGGTTTCTTGCACCTTCCTAACAAATTCACTATCAATGCTAGGTGCAGAGGTAGTGGCATCAATGGAATCAAACATGGATTCCAGTATGGACAAACCTGGGGGAATTTTATGTGTCTTCAATTGGATTATGTCCCCGGTTTCCTCTTCCAACTCATGGCTAATATGTAAATCTTTGAATTCCTCCTTGTTTTGAAGGAACCTGCAGATTTGTTCGTCAGTATCAAAAACTTTCCAAGAGTCAACGTTATCAGGTAACGTGGGTCTATGTAAAATTTGTACTTTTATATCTTCAATAAACCTTATGAAATCCAAAGTGAAGCACGAACTAGCCAAGGCCAAAATCTCAGCTACGTGGTTTGCAGCCCTAGGTATGGCTTGAATGTTGAAAGATAAGAATTTATCAATAAGTTCCTTAGCCCTTCGGTGGTATTGTTTGAGGCACGTGGTATTGAACTTCATACTTATCTCTGATTTGATTCACAACCAATTCAAAATCCCCACTCACCAACAAATAGCGAATTCCTAAGTCTAAGTCCTTTTGGAGGCCTTAAACTAGCACTTTATATTCGGCCATATTATTAGTGTTAGGGAACTCTAATCGAAAAGAGAAATGGATTTCCTTTCCCTTGGGATCACACAAAAGGACCCCATCCCCGGATCTGTGCTTGGATTTAGCATCGTCAAAATCCATGCTCCACACTATCTCTTCCAACTCAAAAGGAGGGGCATGTGCATCTTCCTCAGATAACACAGTATACGTACCCATACCATGTCTTGAAAAGACACATGTTTTGTGTTGTAGCAAGCAAGTACAACATGCTCTCAATATTTTGGTTCCATCCTAATGACAACTTCAACACCTTTATGAGGAAAGGTGAAGTGGGTTCCTTCCATGAAGTAACAACCCTTTTTTACTTTGGTGGACCACTCCCTCCCTAAAAGCATGCCATATGCTTCAGGTATGTCTTCTACGATCACATTTATGAGCATGCTCACATACGGAGCTTTGTTGAAAGTAATGGATAAGTCCTTGATGTAACCAACGGTTTCTACAGTCCTTGAATCCAAAGCTAACATATCTTTACATGGGCCCGTGCATTCAAGACCCAATCTTCTCATGACTTGAAGAGGCGTGACATTGTGCCTCGCTCCTGTGTTAGCGACACAATTATGGAGCACAAAATCAGAAATTATAACTGAGACATAGAAAGGAGGAACCCCAAGGTCTAGATCAATAACATCATATGCCTCCTTAGGTTGAGAAGAGGAACTCTATGTTCTATTCGTCGAGTAGGAGGTGCTTGTAGAACAACTACCTAAAGAAAAATGTTTTTTTCTAAATGTTAAAATTGTAGTTAATTACGACCTAATTGAAACTGTGGCCTTGACAACAAATCCCTACACAAATAAAAAACTTAAAGTTGGATCCTAAATGGTCACTTGAAAATTTATTTACTGACTCTTTTTTTTCTTAAATTTACATTAAAAAATAACTAAAGAGAAAGGAGAAAATCTTCACAAATATATATGTTATTTTAATGAAGACAAAAACACATTTAAAAAGCTATATTCAAAAATCAAATTAAAAAATATAAAAATAAAAAAACTCAACAAAATGGTGAAAACAAAGAAATGAAAAAAAAAATTCGGGAAAACAATAATTTAAAAAAATAGATATGTTTTGTTGTTAAAAAGGAAAGAACAAAAATCCTTCAAACTTAAAAAAAAAATGAAAAAAACCAAAAACTCAAAAACAAAATTAAATAAAAATATTTAAAAAAATCTAAAATAAAAATATTTGACAAAATACTAATATTTCCTATGCCAAAATTTATTTTAATTTTTTTTATTTTAAATAAAAATTAAAACAATACATTTCATTTACAAATTAAAAAAAAATTAAAATCTTTATATATATATATATATATATATATATATATATATATATATATAAGCAGCTCCCACAAGACTGGGCTAAGCTTTGGGCTGACGTAAACGACCCCAGTAGGCTGGCCAGTCAGTGGGCTGCTTTCCATATATATATATATATATATATATATATCACAGTTATATAGGGTTCCAAGCTACTTTAAGGTTCGAGATGCTTCATCGGGCATAATTTGTGTTTTTCCGATCTATCATGAAGTCTCGAGTGGTTTCCTCCACTCGTATATACATTTTCATATGAGAACTTGTCTAAAGACGCCTTTGTATGGCACTCTATTTATTTCCCTCAAAGACTGAGTCTGTTAAAAGGGAGAGTTAGTCTTAGTATGACTTGTCAGAGCATCGGCTTAGGATTTCGAGGTCCAACCAAGACCCTAATGTGGGCAAACGACAGCGATCGGCCACCACCAGCACAAAGAAGAGTTATGTGTGTGTGTGTGTGTGTGTGTGTGTGTGTGTGTGTGTGGCTATATAATGTATATTTTTATTTTTTTCTAGTTTGTTTGTGACTGTGGGACTAGTCTGTGGTTGAGAAAACGCGACACAGGGGCATCTAATTCATCAAAATCACCCAGGAGTCCCTTTTTTTAGTCTGAAGAGCCACATCAACCCATAACATGGTTGGATTTTTGTCCCCATAGGTTTAGAGGCAGGTGACTTAACATCACATAGTGTCTTAACATCACACTCTGTCACCGACTATCCACCTTGGGGACATATGATTTATAGTTACATAAAAGTAATATAAAATTTGAATTTTTTGTTAGATGTTATGAACTTTTTTTTGTTTAGAATTTTATTTTATTTTTAATTTTTATATAAAATTGTAATATTAAGGTTTAAACTTATTTTTGTTAAAAAAAAATTAAATTTTGTAGTAAAATTTGTATTTTAGATTTTTTAATTTAGAGGGTTTTAATATATTTTTTTAATTTTTGAGTTTTTCACCTTTTTAAAGTTTTTTAAGGGTTATAAATTATTATTTTTACCTTTCTTAATTTTTTTTTTCATTTCTCTTTATCTAATCTGTTTTATTTTACTAATAAAAAGTCTGAGGATATACATACCCTCACGGATTTGAACTTGTGACCACTTAAGAGGAAACACATAGACCCTCGAGGAGCTATATATATATATATATATATATATATATATATATATATATATATATATATATATATATATTATGGTTTCTTTTCCTCTTTCTTTAATGGTTTTTTAATATAAAATTTGTTTTTAAAATGTTTTTTATTTTTTATTTTTAATTTTCAATTATTTTTTGTTTTTTGTTTTTTTGTTTTTGTTTTGTTTTTAATTGATTCAAAAAATGAATTATATTTGTTTTTTGTTTTTAATTGATTCAAAAAAAATGAATTATATTTTTTTCTCAATATTTAAAAATAGTGTTATTTAACTACAATTATTTTCTATGTATTGAAGTAAAGGTAAAAAAAATGTGTTAAAAATGATATTTTCCACTGTATTTAAAAAGTATGGAACCATAACTTAATTAAGGACACATAATTATATGAAAAAACTTAATTTAAAAAAATAAATGGTGTACAACATTTTTAACATTGGATGAAGCATAGAAATATGATTAAAAACACCATTCAATAAAAAATAAAAAATAAAATAGAAAAGTTTGAAAATAGATGAAAACATGGTTGAGAAAAAAAAATTTGAACAATTTGAAAATAAATGAAAAAACAAGCATTAAAAAAAATGAAAATCTTATATATCAGAAAATTTAAAATATCAAAAAACCACCTAAAAAGGAGGAGTGCTACGGATAAAAATAAATTAATTTGTAATATCAAAATTTTGTATTTAACAAATTTTAGTGATTTTTTTGTATTTTCATTTTTTTTAACCAACACAATTTTAAAAACATATAAAATATAACTTTTCTACATATAAATTAGTTTCATTATAGTAAAAAAACTAAAATTGACAATTTTTTCTAAGTTTTAAATTTTCAAAAAAAAATTGAAACATGTGTGTACATGCAAAAAAAAAAAAATGGCCATTTTTCAAAAAACATCTCTAGAATCCACAAAATAAAATATAAAAATTAAAATTCATTGATTTGGAAGTTGCAGGAAGTTTCAAGATCTTTCAAAAAAGTTGTTGACCATAAAATAATCGATTTTTCCCATTTTTAGAAGAAGTTTCAATATGTTTCAAAAAAGTTGTTGACCATAAAATAATCGATTTTTCCCATTTTCAGAAGGACGTATTTATAGTATCTCAACGAATCCAAAATAACTAATTTACAAATCCCTTTAGGTCTCCATCTCCTTTTGGATTAGTTTACCAAATCCCTTCTTTCCTCAATTTCTAAAGATGTTGTCATTCAATGACCTATGAATGAGGAAAAGGCCTTTTTGCAGGCTCAAGAGTTAGATTTAGTGCACTCTTAATGCCTTTACTTATCTATAACCATCATGAATGCACCTTCATTAAGTGGACCTATTTCCCCACCTATTCTAAGACAAACTCAAGTCGCTAATGACATAAAAGGGTCCACCAATTACACTTATATGGCTTATACTTATACTGCCAACCAATTTTTCCAAATCCCTTTGTCTAATAGTCCTAGTTTATTTCAAACACCAACGCTTTCATATGGTATGTCTCCATCTTATGATCCACATATGTTTTATAACCAACATACTCCATTTAAGCACTAAATCTTTATCAAGGGAAATCATTTAATCACAACCCTTTACCTCTTTCTAATATTGGCTTGCTTCAACCTTCTCCACATGTAGCTATAGTCAGAGTTAGGTCCAACCACCTAATCAAAATCATAGATCAACAACAAAACTAAGGGAACAAGGAGAAAAAGTATAATAATAAGAACCAAAATAATACTCAAGAGAACCAAAGACGAGGGGGCAATCCCAAAAACATTGTGAATAATATTGGGTAAACCTCAATTTTAATCAAAATATAGGGAACTGAACACAAACACTGAAGTAAAGAAGGATCATTCAAGTTAAGATTAATCATCATTGCATCATATGTGTGAAGATTAGTTGTTATACTCCAGATTGTCTTCATCATCTAACTTTGCATCATCTTCTTAACCAACATAATTAGAGTCCTCGAGGCCCACTTGTTTTATTACAAGATCCCTTCCATTGATAGAATTTTGTCACCAAGGAGAGTGTGTATTCTTCCACTTCAAACTCTTCTCATGGCAGTGGCCCCTCCCATCAATGCATGTACATGCCATCTAGTTAGGTGAATCTTTCCATATGTAATTCAAATTATGAATTACCTCCAAATGATTTTAGTTATAAGGAAAATACTTTACCTTCTGTTGGAAGATTGGTTGTTTTCATTGATGTCAACCATAGTCATTGGTTGTAGGCATTGATGTCAACCCTAGCCATTGGATTTTGGACCCCACAGTTGATCGAAGTAGATAGACATGAAGGAAATTACACATGCAAATACAACACCCATGGATGAATAGTATAATTCATGCCACTTACAGTGGTATGTGGCACATCACGTGGATCCTCACGATTGATGAGAAATGAATTTTTGAAGATGACAATGTGAATTGAAGCAGAAACTATATGTCGGCCCTAATGTTAAAAGGAAGTGACATAAAGGGTATAAATACACCTCATTATACATTCATTTTTCAACACACACAAGTTTACTAATGAACAAGGAGATATAAGTCGAATTTCTAAGGAAATCTGAAGTAAAAAAGGTTGAATTTCAAGGGAGGATGAAGTCATTTGGTGATGTGTTCTAAGGTATGTTATTTACAGGGCATCTTACCATTTTTGCTATAAATTTGTTTCTAGAACGATTCAGATGGTGAAATTTGGAGGCTATTGAGAAGACATATCTAGGTACATGTGGAAACCATTTCATCTCTTTATTCGCTACAATTTAGGAGATACACTCTGTGGAAGATAGGGTTTTTTACTAGTCCTGAAGCTAGCCATAAACATATGTTCCAGGTAAAACAATCATAAATTCTTCATAGAGAATCCAAATGAAGTGAGACCAATTGCATTGTAAAGAGTACGGGTTGTACTTTCTTGTGTACAAATTTCAGAATCTGATGTTAAATATTGAGCATGGGACATGTTGAATAAACCAGAATTGAATAAGGTTTACCATTATCTCTATAACTCCTTTTCTGGAAGGATTCAAGGTGTGAAACTTGAGGAGATTCAGAGAATACATTGAGTAGTTTTATATATAGGATTAGAGTATTCCAAGAAGTGAATAATTGCAGAAGTTGAAGAAGCTTCAGGAAGCATTATCAAGTTCTATGTGATGGTTGGTTGATGGTGATAATTTAATGTAAAGTTTTATTATCTCTCATATATTCTTGGGTGAAAGGAAGGGGCAAAGATGGAGAGGTCAACCCTCTCTTGATATTGGAGGATTATATCTTCATTTTGGAGTTTTGTCCCTCCCTTTATATTTGGAAGTTGTAGCTATCTTTGGAAGTCATTACTTCCTTTTGAATAATAACACATGATTACTTCTTATATATTGTGCATGGTGTATTGGTGTATCTCTTATACTATTCTTCATTATTCATTGGATAGTATTCATTGTTCATTGGATATAATTTGACTACATGATCTTATTGAAGTACAAGTTCAAAAATGCTAATTGCTCTAAATATTGATGCACCCCCCTCTTAGTATTTCCAATACCTTCTTCTAGTGATCCCTTAGAAAATAAATCAAACCCTGGGAAACCCTACCCTACATGTACCTAAACTCCCTTAAAGGAGGACAATGCATAATCCCCATGCATGGCTACCCATAATTATAATATTATTGAATATTTGGCCCAATCCCCTCTAGCCATGTCAACCCTAGGGGTGCTCCAAACCTACCCTTCGCAAAGAAAGGATTCATTGAACTTTATCGAATATATTCATCCTACTAACTCCCATCTCATTAGTTTGGACCTAGATAATGTTGAACCATGTCTCCCTTATGATGTTGCATTTCAAACTCTAGTCACCATTAAGAATTTGATCATTCATCATTGCATCATTGATGAGGGAACCTCATCATGTGACATGCCTATCGCCATATGAGAAAGGGATAGGCTCGCCTAATTTTGTTCCATCTCTCGTTACCTTGCAGGCTTTTGATAGTAAAACATTTGAATCATGAGGTGTCTTTCATAAGTCTTCTCCATCAAGGGATTTCCTTTGGAAGGGAAAGTCATCACTATTGACCAACTTACATACTTTCAACATCGCCTCACCTTAGATATTAATATTTCCCTTCATAAGGGTAAGTTGATGCATTCCCATAATTATTGTTGTCACCTCTAGTTTATTCGAGGAGTCATCTTTGCTTAGGAAATTCCATAGTACTCCTCTAGAAGACACTTATATGGCCTTATCTTCCTTTTATATGATCTCTTCTCTCCTTTTCATAGAACCTCGTACTATTTTGAATCCCTATGTGCATGATGTGATGGAGAGTTATTCTCCTTATCTCATTCAAAGTTGTTGTCTCACAATTCAATAATTTTCATTATTCCCCCTAATTTCAATCAATCTTCTCCCATGATAAAGAAAATTTCAAGGATTTTCATGGAGAAGAGCCTCCTTAGGATGATGTCCATCATCAATCATCATTTCTTCTCGAGGATATTCTCCTCCCATAGATATATTTTTTAATTCAAAATCCTATATCTCTCATGAACATATCAATTGGTTTAAGTGCCCTATTCCAACGCTCGATGCATTTGAAGAAAGTAATTTGGCCAATATTTATGAATTTGTCATCATCAATATTTCCGTCAAACCTAGAGTTTGCAAGGGAACTCTTATTAGTAAAACATGTACTATTGCGGAAAGAGAATATTAGAAATCCTCGTGCCAAGAATTCTAGGATACTTTCATTGGTCTTACGAAGAATTGCATGGAATGTACTATAACTTCATGGAGCATCACATAGATACTTATAGGGATAAAAAGCCAATTCTATAGAGGCAACGTCCAATTCACATGCCAAGGCTGAAATTGAAAATTTGTTGAAAGAAAATTCCACTCTCCTGGTTGAATATACTTCATAGGTGTCAAATCTGATCCTTGTTACCAAGACGCAGACGACCATTCTAGTGTCTATCGATTTTTATTAGTCCTTGCCTCCAGCTAAGGACTCTAGCTTCCACTCGGCAGTCAATGATCGTTGATCACCTATTACCTGGTTGTTTTTGTTGCATTAATTGGTACATTTGCTAGTTGATTCCCCAAAATCTCCATACATGTCCAAACTTTTAAGGAAATTAAATATTAAGTGGATTATTATTAAAAAAAAAATTGTTTTTGTATTTATCGAATTTCACTCATACAATTTTCAATTGGTTGTGAACATGGCGATGGGACTTTATTTCCCTGGGGTATGCCATTTTTTTCTTGAATTATAAGAATTAACAAATGATTTTTAAAATGAAAAATTATTATAGACCTGCATTTAATTATCTAACATATTACACTTAATTATCTGACAGATATCACCGCAATCAATGTCTACGAAGCTTCTGATAATTCTACACTGCAGAGGAGGGATTCTAACAATTCTGCACTATAGTGGAGGGCTTCTCTACAGTCATGGCAATAGAAGTTTTGAAATTATGCAGTGCAATCAAGGGATTTTGTAAGGTAACTGCCACCGTGCTTCACCAAAGAAGACACTAGTCTCAAACACCACTATCGAAGACACTAGTCTCAAACACCATGCTCCACAATACACTGGTCTTCTCCTCCTGCATCACAAAAAATGACAAATTCATCTACAAATCCATCAACACACCATCAAGGGGGCTCAGAGATGGGTTTTAACTACTTTAATTTTGTGCAGGCCTGAGAAATGGGTTTTCACTACCTCTACGAGGGAATCTTTGAAGCTCAAAGTTGAAGTTTCCCACTTCTTCCCTACTCTTATCCATCTGTTGTTATCCACGGCACCCATGTTGCCAATATTTGAAGCTCATGGTTGAAGTTTCCCACTTCTTCCCTACTCCTATCGATCTGTTGTTCTCCAAGGCACTCATGCTGCCATGTATGCCTTCCCACTTTCCTTACGACATGTTCTTTGTGTTTCGACATGCTCTTTGTGAAACACACGAGTGGATTCTTCAATCAAATAAAAGAAATAACAAAAAAACCTGGAGAAATCAGGGGCTTTAGGCAGTAATCTTCCCTAGATTAACTTTTAAAGATCAAAATTATTGCCTAGGTATATATGTATTAAAATGTGAAAGAAGAAGAACCAGACCAAGCCCCGCCTCACCATCCCATTCATCCAAGCATGGGAAGGTGTATTGCTATCTATGTGTCTGGGAGGAGGGGAAGGAAGTACTTACTATGTATTAGTCATCTATGTTCCTAGGAGGAGGGGAAGGCAGTACTTGTTGTGTAGTAGTCAGGTGTCTCCACAATTTGAATGAAATTTGATCTGCAACGTTGGAAGTAAAGTGGAACGGTTATGTTTTGGCATGCAAGAGTGCCTACTTTTCCTTCAACTCCATGTCATATTGATGCACTAACACTTATGACAAAAACCTGCAAGCCCATGGGATATTCTAGAATATTCAATACTATCTGTGAGCTTATCGTTATGCTTAGGATGACCCCTCCAGCATTGTCACCTGTTGTGGAGCCAACACCTTCTTCATTTACTTCATTGATGATGGAGTCCTCATGTCTAGCAATATATGTCCACTGAATGTCATGGCATTATCCTACAATTGATTATAGGCTTCCAAGTGGAAGGTAGCAGTCTTGAACAACTTCCCCCCACCTGTCCCTTTCGCCTCTGTGGGAGCTTAAACTACTGGATTTGGATATTTTTCTGGAACTGGGATAGGCTCTGAGGTGGGTTTGGAGTATAGCTACGGGTGCACCACCAATCCTACCTCTCTGATTGACCCACCCTCAAATACGAAAAAAGAACATGGATGAATGAATTTTTTATGGGATCCCTCAGGGAGATAGTCAGCAGGAGCGCCCACTTTCTCTCATGAAATGAAAGGGTCGACTCAAACAATAACGGATTCATCAATTGGATCGACCAGTGCTTCAATAGGCTCTGGAACATAAGATTCTGGGGTGGTTTGCCTCATTGAAGGCTACCTCTCTTGTAAAAGCAATGGAACTTAAAACTATCGGCAGTAGACGATTACTCAGTAACAGCTAGCGATAGAAGGCTCATGAAATAGTAGCAGAAGAAGTCAGTCGAGAACTCAATTTCAAAAAACCTCCACGGAGGAGTCGAAGGAAAGTGCTCCCTGGAGTAAAAGGTTTCACTTTTTTTTCCCTACTCACTTGGCTCAGGAAAGGATTTTGCTTATTTTTTTGTTGGGGCGATATGAGCTTTACCAGATTGATAAGGACATGAGTGTCGCAAACCAATGTAGCTTGACCGAAGAGAAAGAAAAGGGATGTAGTCATAGCTCCAAAAGTTTCTTCCACCAAAAAAACGTAATTCAATAAATCTTTCAAGTGGAGACTGATATTCCTGCTTCTAGCTTTGGATGGGCTCGGCATAGGACCTAATGTCACCTTGCAGCTTCTTCCAAATCTCAAATCATGTTGTCTCAAGATATAATCGTTAAACAAAATAAATGATATTCTCTACATAGTTGTTTACCAGGGGTTACACGGTGTTTTTTTTTTAAGTATCATTATATGCACGCCTGAGACTGTAGCTTTTGTACTCATGTCCACCCTCCGACTTTACCGTTAGTGAAATGATTATGGAAACTATGTGTGGAATTTCACGCATGGATGCATGGGAACTTGGAATGATGTTGAGAACCATGCATTTGAAAACATTGTTTTGTTGCATGTAAACTTTGGCTAAGTACAAAATTATTGTTAAGAATCTCGATACAACCGTTGTAACTACAAAGGATGATTTTGAAATCATTTTTAATTTTACAGATAAAACAAGGAAGGTAAATATTCCAATGCCACTTTTGAATGACAAGAAATGTGCAACTGAGGATATTTATAATGACATACGTTTTCTCACTGATGCATCAATAGTTATGAAAGTATACAAGGTTTTACATTATAAACAACTCGTGAGTGAATGTGGTCAGCAAATTAGAAGGCTATCCAACTCAGATTTCAAAGAAATTAAAGAGCGAATTGAAAATTTGATTAAGGGGAGTACTTGCAACAAGACAGAGGACAAGTAATTTTGTACAACAGTTAATATAAATGATTGTATGTAAAGAATATGGCACTTAGAGACACACAACAATTCTTCATAATACACATGCTATTAATTTTTTTGAAAAAAATTATAAAGGTAAGAAACAATTGTCTCGTTCATTTATTCCAATAAAATCATAATCTAGAATATGATCATTTAGTCCACAAAATTGAGGGTATATTGAGATTAATAGAACAGTTTTCACAACTAAGAGGCCATCAGATCCATCTGAAATTGAATGTATGAGTGAAAAAAAAAAAAACAAACAAAGTCAATACCTTGCAGGCAAATATGAAGAATGTGTGAGTTACAATTTTTATTAACAGTATCCTACCCCAGTGTAAATGTCCATACGGTTTTGCAGCTCAACTTTTGTTTATATTTCAATTGTTTTTTTGTATTTGTTATGAAATGTGAATTCAATTTTATCCTGCCCCAGCGTAAATGTGAATACAATTTTCTAGGTTGTTGGTTGCTTCTTGTCTGCGCACAGGTTGTAAGACTCAAGGTTCGCTTCAACTATGACCAAAAAACCCTCAAGACATCGACCCTTTCAGCATCACCTGCTTGTGCATATGAGGTCTCACCTGAGGTATCTATTGGGGCTGCAAGAACCAAGCTTCTACAATAGTAAGGGAAAGGGAGGTGGATACCTGAGTCATGGTTCCTTCTTCTAGCTTATGTATGTTCTCGATTATTAGAGACATCATCACATTCAGTCATGAATATTGCACCATAATCAATCCATAAACTATGTCTATTCTATGAAATATAACAACATCATTCATAAACACACACAGACAAGTAAAGAACACAGGTACAAGATTATCTCTAAACTATTTCTTCATTCATCTTATCAACTTATTACATTCATAACCTCAACCTCATTGTTTAGTCTCCCTCTCTTCAGCCTCCCTTTCTCACCCCACCCATAACATATTTATACCCAAAATCTAGGGCTCAAATACCTATTCTATCTATCCCAAAATAGCCAATCTCAATGAATGGCATGACCAGCTTCAGTTAACTGGTTGTTTTCTTTCTTCTAGTTTTCACTCTTTATATAACTTTTTTGTTGTGTTTCTATTTCTAGAAAAGCACATTGTCGTCCTTCGCGCTTTCTTCTCTTGCTCTCTTACTTGATTCTTTTGTCTGTGCACTATCTTCATCCTACGTGCTTTCCTTCCTTCCACACCCTTTCTTCTGTGCACTTTCTTCTTTATGCACCCTTACTTTATCCTTAGGTTTTTTCTCCCAAAATTTAATCCTAAACTGCCTGTCTAACAGGCCCCCAACACTCACCTGTGGCTCCTCCTAAGCCACTCAGGCATGCTTCATGTTCTTCCACTCCACAATGAATTGTTGTGTGATAACCTTAGTGGCCTCTACCACTAGAATTGCTTTATATACCTTTTATTTTTTGGACTGTTGCTTGGGTCTTCTATGACATGCACCTGAATGATTTCATGGCCTTCTCCTCATGTTCCTTATGCTTCTTCGCAATAATCCTTAGAGTTTCATCCTTTTCCCTCTTCATGGACTCTTCCCGCCTAATGGCAGCCTAAGTCTAGACGACAACATCGGGAGTTTTGTTTCCCATGGAAACAACATCGCTTCTAATGGGAAAAATAATTTTGTTAAGCCTCTTCTTCCTGTAATCATCTTCTATGTTGATAATTCATTGAAGTTGCTTGAGTCAGATACCATCCTCCTTTGCACCTACGCCCCTTAGGGAATCCCTCAAGTTCAGTGTGGGCACCATATACAAAGCCAATTTCTGGGCAACTTCTTTTTCTATGGGATCCTGATCTGTTTCCTTCTCATTACTGTCATGAAGCGTCCGTAACCCCCAAACCTGTTACTGACTCTGTTCACATATGCGTGCCCATTTACGTCAGAAACGATGTGAGTCCCTGCATCTGGTATGTTCTCATCATATGAGTATTTTTCCCTACCCAACTCCAGAACTAGTTGTTCATCGATAACGTCATGGTCCATAAACTTGGGGTTGATAGTCTGGCCAAGCATATCTCCTTCCCTACTCATCCCAGGGTGGGACGGTGGTAATGTTGGTAGATCCTTCCCCATTTCTCTAAGTTGATAGGTTCTTTAACTAGAACCGTATGTGTTCTTTGCTAGCTGCAACTCAATATTGGTCTCCAATTCACTCTAGTTCTCTCTTTTGTGCTCACATTGGTATGAAAAAATGATTTACTTAACGAGTTTATCATGTTTTTATGCCTACCGTACATGTCCCATCCTACCTTAACTAACTCGTTCAATCCACCACTGCAGTTGATGTGTTGTTCCATAATTGCATCTTAATTACAAAATCTTTGTGTGATTTTTCCCACGTACTTTCGATCTATCGTGATTTCTGGTGACTTTTCCCATTCAAGACTTATATGGCACTTTTATGACTTGTCACTTCGGTTGCCTAACTGTCGTTTTTGTGCCTAACTGTTGTTAACAGTCTTGTCGTCGCCAATCTACGCAATAGTTCTTCGCTCTTCCAATTGTATACTTCATAGTTGAGCCTACTCGTATCTCACCCTCAAACTTGGTGCAGTGTTATCATCATGTGTGATGATTAACTCAGCTGTGCAAGTTCTGATACCTCGATATTTCAACCATTCTTTTTATTTTTCCTTATCACTACTTTTTATTGTTTCTCTTTCCTTTTTCTCCTTTTTATTTGGGTTTTCTTATTTTTCTTCCTACTATGGTACACTTATTATAATACAAGGGTTTCGACCCAACCCAAATTACTATGTAGACTGTCGACTGTCTCTATAGAGTTTCAACTGACTTTTGTTCACCATTCCTTCCAGGATTTGTCCATCCAAGGTTTCCAAATGCGCAACACATGTGTTGGTTATCAGTTGTATAACATAGGGACCTAACTAGTGCATGTGAAACTTCCCTGGATGTTGTGGATACTTGTTGTCATAGAGTAATACCAAATATACGACTTAAAATCTCTTTGGTTTAATATGGCGAACGTGTCAATCCTTCTCTCTGGATTTCTGAAACTATTGATGGAATCCTGCAATAAATCGATCATCCTCCAGCTGGACTAACCACGCCAATATCGCCTCCATTGTGCCAATATCGGAGAGCTTAGTGATGGACACAATGCACATGCTACGTAGAATGAACTCCATTGGCATCATTGCTTCATTTCCATAGACCAATCGGAATGGTTTCTTCCCTAAAAACTTCTTACTTGTATTTATGTATGCCCATAGTACTGCAAGGATGCGTAAGTCCCAATCATCTCTTCCTACATTGTAGATTTTTGTCAAATCATTCTCCAAGATCTTGTTAAAATCTTCCATTGTGCCATTAGCTTGTGGGTGATATCGTGTACTCTTTTGATGATGGATCTGAAACTCCTTCGTTAATGTTGCGATTGTTTTATTAAAAAAGTGTGTACCTTGATCACTAAGTAATATGCGTAGACATCCAAACCTTGTGACTACGTTCTTGAATAGAAAATGTACATCAGTCTCTGTAATGAAATCAGTAACCGATGTTGCTTATGTCCACCTGGTCAAGTACTCTGTCGCAGTGATAATGTATCTTGCCCATGTTCTCCTTGCTTGTAGGTTGATCGGTCCTACAAAGTCAATGGCCCACTTATCAAATGCTTGCAACGTAACTTGTGTACTAACAACATTTCATCTCTCCTAGATGGATTTCCCACTCTTTGACATACGTCACAGGACTGACAATACTCCTTCGCATCTTTGTGCAGTGTAGGCCACCAAATCCCTGCACATAAAATCTTTTGTGTCGTCGCTTTGCCTGTGTAATGTCCTCCAACAATTCCATCGTGCGCTTCCTCTAATATCATCAAACTTTCATGTTCTAGTACACATCGCCTTAATATTCCATCTGCACCTAACTTATACAATTTTCCTACAATCAACTAATAATCTATTTCTTTCACTACCAATTGATTCTTTTGCGGAACTGTCATCTCAGAGGGGGTCATGCATGTACTTAGAAATTCCACAATGTCTTGAAAGTAACCATCCACCATCTTGATTGCAAACAATTGTGCATCTCGGAAATTATCATCTAAATTACCTGTATCCTCTCCTGTCAATATGCGTGAGAGATGATCAGGTCCTGCATTCAACTTCCCTGGTTTTACTATGACCTCAAATTCATATTCCTGAAATAATAACAACCATCTACATATTCTTCCTCCTAATACAGGCTTGTTGACTAAGTACTTTAAGGCGGAATGGCCTATATACATCTTGAAGTGGGACTCCAAAAAGTAGTGCCTGAACTTTTGTAGCGCATAGACCATTACCAATCCTTCTCCTTCTCTAGTGGTATAATTCCTTTCATATGTAGACAGTTTCCTACTTGCAAACACAATTGGATGATCGATGTCCACTTCCCCGGGTTGCGTCAGTACTGCGCCCAACACTATGGACAATGCATCTACATGTACATGAAACTCTTTCTTCCACTCTGGAAAGATCAATATGGGTGTGGTTACTAGTTTTTGTTTCAAAGTGCCCAACCCTTTCTGGCATTTCTCATTCCATTGAAACTTGGCTTCCTTCTTCAGTAACTTTTCCATGGGTGATTTAATCAACGCATATCCTTTGATAAAATTCCTGTAATAACATGTATGAGACCAAGTTTCCCTTAGTTGTCTGATTGATGTTAGAGGTTCCAACTCCAGAATTACTGTGATCTTGGATGGATCGACCAATAGTCCTTGTTTGCATACTACATGTCCTAGTAGAATTCCAAATGGTGCGCAAAATATACACTTCTTTAAGTTCAGTGAGATCTTACAGTGCCTGCATCGATCTAACATGAGCCAAAGAACTTCAATATGGTGCTGCAATATACTGAACACTATCTAATCATCCAAGTAAACTTCCAAAAATTTATGAATGAACTCCTTGAATGTTGCCACTACTACCCTAGAAAACACTATAGGGGCATTCTTCAATCCAAAGGGCATCACCGTGTACTGGTAACTGCCCCACTTCATCGCAAACGTTGTTTTGTGTCTATCTTCCTGTGCAATTCTTATCTGATAGTACCCAAAGAATTCATTTGTAAATGAATAAGTTTCATGATGTAATGTCCCCAAGGCCGAGCCCTTTATAAACCTAATGTATGAAACGAATTGTAAATATGTTCTATAGGCTGGTGAGCCAAGTTTTGAATAAGCTGTAGGCTTATGAGTTTTGTTAGGC
>SNQJ01S0014168.1:24490-50466 GCA_010110895.2 Picea sitchensis
TTAAAGGAAGAAGAAAGGGGGAGAGAAGGAAAACCCGGGAAAAGAGGTCCCAGCAGAAGAGCCTCTCCCGACAATTCTTCTATCAACACCGTCTGAGTGGTCGGTGCCACCTCCTCTTGACTATTGTTTCCTAATTCCTCACTCACCAATTCACTGCAAGGGTCTTGAGTAGATGAAGGGTGCAAAACTGAAGACCCCAAGCCCTTCTCCTTTTCCATTGCCTTCCCCTTCCCTTTTTCCGCCTAATTTTTCCTTCCTCCATTTATGGTTCGAAAAGGAAGTCTGCAATCAGAAGTTGGATGACCATAGACATGGCATCACCGAAAACAGAAGGGAACATTCTCATAGTCCAGGGTCTGATTAATGACATCAGGGTCCCCAAACCAGATTAATATCTTCGGCAAGACCTTCTCTGACATTTATGTTCACTACTATACGAGCTACTTGTCTTTGTCTAGTCTCTATAAATGAGAGATCAACTTCCATGAATTGTCCAAGAATGTTTCCAATTTTCCGGAAATGTACTAAATCCCAGAAATGCAGCAGCAGCCCTGGGAGGCGCACCCACAAAGGAATCGTGTCCACCATTTCCTTGCTTGCATCAAAAAGTGGATACCATGGCTTGAGTAATAAAGGGGTATGTTCCAGAGCCCAATTCCTATTCAGAACCCACAGTAGTTGTTCTTCTTTAAGGAATTTGAAAGCAAACCAACCCCAGGTGAGGGTTACCACTTCCGACACATAACCTAGAGACTCCCTCCAATTCAAATATGCCCAATCTATCACTGTTTTGATTGCAAAATTTCGGCCCGTAGCCCTTCCAACCAACATTCTTGTTGACATTCTGAGCACACTGTCCCAGCTAACGTCCTCTCCTACCACATAATTGAACCCTGCCTTCCTAGCTTTCATCCAGTTTTTTTGGCTTCGTTTTGACATCCCTCTGCGCTAATCCTTCACTTCAGATTCACTACTAAGCCCTGAGCCTTTCCCTTTATCTAGACTTGGGATAACACACCCTCTTTGTATCGCTAACCCTAGATGACCTGCAAGAGAGACTCTTAAATCTTCTTCTGATGAGCCCCCCCCGAGCCACTTCCAAGCAGCACCTGACGTGTTAAACCCCCAGAACCAACCGCTTCAAAACCCTCAACAGAATCAAAACCCTCCTTATAACACGGTGCCGGAAAACCTAAAGTTCGAGAGAAGAAGATTTCAGCCACGCTCCAGCTAGAACTGCCCAACAGATCCACCGACAAGATTTCCACCAAACCTAGTTGGGACCCTTCCTGAAATGGCAGCGACGGGAAGAATGTCAGGTAAGCTGAGGGGGGGAAGACAAATCCAGGTTGCACCTGCTCAAAACCGAATAAAGACGAATCTGCAAGCCCTAGTAACGGAAGATCCTCCATTATCTCTGCCCCCTCTTTATATAAAAACTAAGTTATAATAGGTTTTAGTATTTTTTTTAAATCAATGTAAATTTATTTTGATTTTGGAATTATTAATTATAAATAAAAAATAATCGTGAAAACTTTTAGTTATGATAATTAATTATTATTATTATTATTTTAAAGATTAATTTATATGTCTAATTTGATTTAATATGAGTATTTTATTTTAATGTATTATATGTCATTACATATAAAATTTATTTAATCAATATTGCATTGTAGAGTATATTTGGCCATTCTTATTACAATGAGAAAATATGGATTAAATTCAAAAATTACTTCATGTAGAATTTATCAATATATTTAAATATAATTTAAAAATTATTGTAAATTTTTTTATTATTTTTTCATTTATATTCGAAGTTATGAAAATGTGATTATGCCAAAATTAAAAAATAAATAAGGAAAATGGGTTGATCTTGGATAACTATGAAAAATCAATGGTGATATTCAATGGCGATAGATAACAAAATTGAGGGTTCGATAATTATTCAACATGGTAGGGACTAGCTACTTTGCAGTTATCTCCCTTGTTAAACTCTCCCTTGTTAAACAATGCTTGCCCAAAGGATAACTCCCCTTTGTTAATTATCAACAAGGTCATTTATGCTTGTATTGGTAATGAAGCCTTGTCTTTTATCGATGTTTTTTTGGCTATAATCATATTTTAATTCAAACACATGATGAACGTAATATTACTTTACTACACTTTGGGGTAATTTTGCCTATCATGTTATACTTTTTAGCCTTTAAAATGTTGGAGCCACCTTTTAGCATGCCATGTCTTATGCTTTCCATGATATGACTAATAAAGCGTGTGAATTATTTGGACGATCTCGCTACTCTCTCTAAGCAATGGGAAACGCATTTCATGGTTTTAAGAGCCATTTTTGAACAATGTCACAAGTACAAGATTCATCTCAATCCATCGAAGTGTGCCTTTTGCATCATTATTGGGCACCTCCTTAGTTTCATTGTTTCCAAGTTGGTCATCATTGTCGATCATCTTAAGTTAATAATAAAGTGTTGTTATATGTTCTACATACCCTTCATTAACTTCAAAACTTACAAGGGAAATCCAAATTGTTGTGATGGTTTATTATGGATCACACCACTTGAGTTCATAGTTTCTTGCACTTATTGCACAAGGGTGGGAAATTTGTATGGGATGAGAAACCTAATCATGCTTTTTACATGCCAAATGGTTCCCTTAAATTGACCATTTTGTGACATCCTCCTTATTTAGGCCATGGTTTCATTATGTATGTATCGACTTCAAAGTTCATTGCCAATCATTTTTAGTTCAAGGAGACATTGATAGAACGAAACACATTATCTTTTATGTTAATTATAAGAACCTTTCTGAACTTGAATTACAATCAATTACAATGAGAAGTTGGCATTTGTTGTCACCCACTCACCATAAAATATTTGACATTATATCCTTCTTCATGTTGCCAAATTTATGGTGAATTCTAATCCAATGCAATATATGTTCGGTTGACACTTGATATATGGTAAATAGCCTTATAAGAATTTGATCTTGAGTTTGTCACCCCTAAAGCCAAGGAGGCTCTCACCTTAGCCAAATTTATTTTAGAACTTCCATCAAACTTTGTGGAACACTCACTACAAGGAGAACACCGTATAGTGGAGGTTTTTATAGAACACCCCCCCCACCCGAAAAAAATTATCCCTTATATGTTTATAGTCGAGGTGTTTAGCGGGTGCGCATGCAGTTGTTTTGTGGAGGTTTTAACACCGACGCACCTAAGTCGATTGACCACACTAGTGCTCTTACAAAACATAATGCATCGGTGCTTAGAAAATAAAGCACACCGATAACCGTTATTAATATAAAATACTAAAATATCATTTTTATTTTCTAAAAAACAAAATGCATCACAGTTCTACCCAATAACAAAGCGCATCGGTGTGCATATAACGAACACACTAGAAAATGTTAGAACAATTGATTATTAAACCAAAAATAATAATTTAAAAACCATAAACCTTCCACGGTGGACTTAGAAACCAATACAACCCAATGTGTTCCTGTAAAAAGAATGCATTGGTGCATCTTAATATAAGGTGCACCACTAAAGAGTAAAAAGGGTTGTGGGTCGATTGACATCCTCTGACGAGCGATTCAGGTCTAGGGTTTAAAAGTTACAGTTTCAGTTGCGGTCAGCATGGTTACCAGAGGGGGAGGGAGTGGAACTCCCTCCTACAAGAAGTTAGTGGTGGATAGAGGGAAAGGCCCACGCGGGGTCAATTTTAAGGAACCCCTAACATGAACCTCAGGATCAGGGACAAAAAAGAATCAAGAGGTCAACCAATAAAAAAGTGATCGTGTGAGGGAGGAGGCTAGAGAAGCCCATAACAATATGCAAGAAACTTCGAACCCTAGTGGGGTAGGTGGGCATAACCCGTGTAAACCTAAAACAACTTTGATCCCAAAAGTTATCCTGGAAGACCCCCAAACTCAACTCTTCCAAGATCAGATGAAGACGCATGCACTGATCTGCAAGTTTATGGGCCTGTGGCCCACAAAAAAGACTCTACGCAGCTGGATAAAATACCAATGGAAGTCGAGTGGAGAAGTTGAACTCCATCTATGATTGAAAGGTTTCTTTACAGCAGTCTTTATGAACCTAGAGGAAAGCGATAAAATATTTGAGGGGGGGGCACATTTCCACGCCTCAGCGGGGATGTACATGCAGCCATGGAAGGAAAACTTCTCCCCAGAGAAAGAAACCTTTAAAAATGTTCCAGTCTAGCTAGGGCTTTACTCCCTACCGGTAGATTATTGATTGTCGTCCACCTTTGAAGCAATAGGGAACAAGCTTGGAAAATATGTCAAGATAGCGGAAGCATCATTAAAAGGATGATACACATCCTATGAAATGATCTGCATAGAGATGGACGTCTCAGGGGCTCTCCCGGAGGCCATGAGCATGGATTTTAGGGATGAGGAATGGATCTAAGGTATAGATTATGAGAAGATCTCGTTTCGATGCAGAAGGTGTCATGAACATGGACACCTACTAAGAGAATTCCCTCTCAATAAAAAACATGAACTAGAAATTACCAAACAACGACAGGATGAGGATGGTTTTGTGAGGCCGAATCACAAAGGCAGAGGAAATAAAAGACAAGGCAAGCCCCCAACATGAAGTAACCCGGAAGCCAGGAGTAGAGCAGAAGGAAGGGGCAACCCCAACCAGGGGGAAGAAGGGGGGAAGGAAAGGACAAAAGCTAGGGAAACAAGTGAACAAGCAACTCATGAGAACACAGTAAATCTAAACAACAAGGGACAGTTAGGAGGCAACATGAGTTCTATGGAAGGAGGAAACGAAGACGCCAACACCCCAATGCAGGAGGTAGACGAAGATGTTGAGATGACACCAAGTGAGGTGGGAACAAAAGACCCAGATCTCAAAGATATCATGGAAAGGGAAGGGATAGACCTCTCGAACATACTGGAACAATGGAAAAGGCAGGGAGTTGACAATGTGCCTGCGGAGCAACTGGATCTCATTCAATATCTCTTCCTCCTAAGGGATGAAGAAAAATTCAGAGGAACCAAGCACATGCATGGCGAGATAGGACACCTGGGAATCAAAACCGGAGATGGACAGCCACAACACTCACCCAAGCAGGCAAGGAGGAAGAAAGGCAAGAATTCAAACAGCGTATCCTTACAAGAACTAGGAGCCCTGTTGATAAACTCAGGTAAGATTAAAANAACAACCCAAGACAACAACGAATCCTTAAAAATAGATTGAGGAAGGAACAACCTGACCTCTGTTTCATTCAAGAAACAAAATGCAATCTGGACAGAATGGAAATAATCAATAAAAAACATTGGAGTAAGTACAAGATACTGGTTGTAGAAAGCCAACAGACGATGGGAGGAATTATTCCCTTGTGGAACCCACAATCGATGAACCTACTCTCGGCAGAAGCCACGAGAAACACACTATCTGTTAACATGCAAGTTATAGGGAACATGACAGAGGTCCTATGCATGAATGTGTATGGCCCACAGGTGTTGGAGGGAAAAAGGAGAATGCTCCTAGACCTAGATAATTTAAAAGAACGAACTAGTAACCGCCACTGGATTCTAGTCGGGGATTTCAACATCATTACTACTCTAGCTGAGAAAAAATGGGGCAACCGGAGACTGGTCAAGGATGTGGAAGAATTCTCAGCTTTCATAGACACAATGGAGCTTGTGGACATCATGACCAATAATGGAAAGTTCACCTGGAATAACAAACAACTAGCTCTCCACCACGTAGCCACAAGGCTAGACAGATTCTTGGTCTTGGAATCCATCATTATGCAGGGTTTAGGTATGGATTGCAGCATCCTCCCCTGGGGGGGATCAGATCACTGGCCAATGCATTTGGAGCAAATTTTCAGACCACACCAAAGAATGTGCCATTTAGATTTCAGAAATTTTGGATTGACGACACCAAAGAACATGTCATTTAGATTTCAGAAATATGGATCGACCACCCCACATTCAAGGAGAACATCAACCAATGGTGGCAGGAGGAACTCTCGGTTCAAGGGACAAGGATGTTCAAACTACACAAGAAATTCAAGTACATCAAACAAAAACTTAAGGAGTGGAACAGAGAAGTCTTTGGGAACACAAACCAAGAGAAAAAAAGCATCGAGGACACGATGAGGAAGTTGCAGGAACTTTGCATCCGAGAGGGATACATAGAGGATTGGAAAAAATAAGAAAACCAAATGATCCAAGAATGGGAAGCAAGATGTAAGCATGAAGAGACCCTTTGGCACCAAAAATCCAGAATAAGGTGGCTTAAAGAAGGGGAGAGGAACACCAAGTTTTTTCACAGAACAACTATAGCAAGAAGATCTCATAACAAAATCTTGAAGATTAGGGATCGGCACGGGATCGAAAGAGAATACCACCAGGACATTGAAAATACATTGGTCAATCACTTCCAAGGGATAGCCAAAGAGCCCAACCGAGACAGATCCAAGGCCATCCAGAGGATAACTTAGCACATCCCCAAATGGTCACAGAGGATCAAAATGTCATCCTATGCAAACCCATCACAGAGGAAGAAACCGACCAAGTGGTCCAGGAGATGCCCAATGGAAAGGCCCCAGGCCCAGATGACTTCACAGTGAAATTATTCAAAGCCTGTTGGGATGTGGTTAAGTATGAGATATATGGGGTGGTGGAGGACTCCAGACACTTGGCGTCCATCCTAAAAGCTTTAAACGCCACGATGATTACTTTGATCCCAAAAGAAACTGAAGCTAGAACTCCAGATCACTACAGGCCAATAGCTTTGTGCAATGTGGTTTATAAGATAATATCCAAAGTCATAGCCAATAGACTGAAACCACTCCTTTCTACACTGATTTCACAGGAACAAGTTGGCTATGTGGAAGGGAGACAAATCCTGGACAATATCATGCAAGCCAATGAGATAATCCACACTCTGAAAATTCAAAGGAGAGGGGGGATGATAATCCAACTTGACCTGGTGAAGGCTTATGACAAAATAAGCTGGCACTACATGGCCAAGACACTAGTAGCTTTTGGTTTCGACCAGCATTGGATCAATTGGATCATCACTCTAGTCTTAACAACAAGTTTCTCGTTGTTAATAAATGGACCCCTAACAAAACCTTTATATCCGTCTAGAGGCGTTAGAAAAGGGGATCCATTATCCCCCTTCCTCTTCATACTAATGATGGAAGGGCTGAGTAGAAGTATAAAAAATGCAACAACAGCTGGTGAAATAAAAGGCCTCAAACTATTCGAAAACTGTTTGACCTCAACACACCAACAGTTCGTTGATGACACCCTGCTCCCTGGCACACCCACGGTAAAGGAAGCGAAGGCTTATCAAAAAATCTTAGAAGACTTCAGGGAAGCCTCAGGGGCTGAAATCAATCACTCCAAGTCCATGATATATTTTTTCAATACTAATCTGGCAATTCAAAGAAACTTGGCCAACATTCTGGGGTTTGAACGTAAAACGCTCCCAACGAAATACTTGGGAATCCCCCTGATGGATAGAGCATGCAAAAATGAAACGTGGGAAGGAGTTATAAGTAAATTGCAGGAGAGGGTAAAAAAATGGACATAGAGAGCTCTAAACCTGGCCAGAAGGCTTATCCTCACCAAAACGGTCCTTCAAGAAATTCCGATGTTTATGATGTCAGTGTTTCCAACCCCCAAAAACATACTACAAAAGATAAGAGCCATCCAAAGAGATTTCCTATGGAGAGGTGCAGAGAACAAAAAGAAATGGGCCCTGGTGGCTTGTGATAAGGTATGCAGATCGAAAAGCAAAGGAGGCATGGGGTTACAAGACCCATAGGTAACCAACGAGGCCTACGGGGCAAAGCTTTGGTGGAGATGGGTAAAATAAAAATCGATGTTGTGGTTGAATCTCTGGAAAGCCAAATATGCCCCAAACATCAACAACCATGAGAGAGTTCAGTTCATGGGCACAACGGAGGGATCAACCATCTGGAATCTCACTTGGAGAAATAAAAACTGGATCCAAAATCACAGCTTCTGGGAAGTCAAAAATGGTAGAACAACAAGGCTCTGGGAGGACGCGTGGAAACAAGAACCCAAAATGGAAACTCTGAATAGGGAGGAGCTCAAACAGGAAATGATCGGGCAAGGCAAAACAAAAATCCATCAATACTGGAAGCAAAGGGATGGCAGCACCAAATGGAGGATCTGCGACAAGCTTAATCCACAAAATGGAGCCCAGGTCTAAATGATAACTAAAGAGGTGGAGGAGGAATTGGGGAAAAGGAAAATCGAGGTCTCGGAAAAAGATGATCAATTGAGGCAGGGTAGGAAAAATGGGGGTGAATTTAACCTAAACTAAGCTTGACATTACATCACAGTCCAGTACAAGAAAATCTAGAGCCACAATGGGAGAAGATATGGAAGAGTCCCTAATGGCCAAAAATCAAAATGTTTGAATGGCTAGTACTACACAATAGAATTTTAACCGCGGAGAACCTCACAAAAATAGGTTTCATAGGTCCCTCTCACTGTCATATATGTGAGGTCAAGGAGGAAATAGTTGATCATCTCCTTGATGAATGCAGCTACACAGTCGAGATTTGGGATTGGGTGGCATGCATCCACCACAAGTCGAATAGGGTTAGGGGGGATATCAGAGCAACAATCAAAGACTGGAATGAGAGATACAACAAAAATGAAATGCTTACCCTATGTTGGAGTCTAACGTCGGGGATGGTCATCTGCACGATCTGGAAAGAAAGGAACAGGCGCATTTTTAGGAATGACAACCTACTGACAAAGAGGCTAAAGGATGCAATAGTCTCTCAAATAAGAGAAATGGTGCAGAGCCTTAACCACAATAAGGCGAAAATTCAACTTACAGACCAAAACTCTCGCATCCTAGAATTTTTCTATCTAAAAGATTGGATCTATAGCATACCCGTGGGCCATGAACCGCAGATCCACACACTAGTCCATAGTTGGACCCCTCCTCCGTCAGGATCCTCAAACTGAATTTTAACGGGCAACGAAAGGAAATCTAGGAGTGGCAGGGGTAGGTGGAGTGATCAAAGACAGTGGAGGTAACATCATTGGCCTGTATGTTGGGAGCATCGGCAACTCAACAAGCAACGCAGTGGAATTCGAAATCCTGGAACTCGGTCTTGAAATCCTACGAAGAGAAGGGATGGCAAACACCATTGTGGAAATTGACTCCACCCTGGTAATAAAAACGATGAAAAAACTCCAAAACAACACCAGAGTGGGCAAGGTGCAGCGACACTGGTGCCTAGCACACTCCCTGCAAAAAATCTAGGAGCATATGAGAACCTTGATCACGGTGGAGTTTCGTTGGGTGCACAGGATAGTGAACGCACTAGTGGACAGACTCGTTAATGAGGGGGTCAACCAGGAAGGCCCGAAACTAGACGAGGCCTAGACCAAGATACCCAGCGGGCAACTTAGTACAGATTGCTGCCACCTGGCAGAAAAAGATCATGATGGCAGCTTCAAAATTGATAGTCACATCAAGGAGGACAACGCAAGGCTTCTCGGAAGAATGTGGGACCCATGCAGAGTATGATTGCCTAACACTTGGCCACCAATTGTCATGTGAGATCATTATATGCAACAGGTGGGAAAAAGGAAGCCAAGACGATACACCAACAAGAGTCGTGGGGATAGCAAGGTTGAATGGTTAGGCAGCAAGCAGAATGTGAAGAATGAATTAAGGCATGAGGAGATGGTGATAACTAGGAACGATCCACCAGCCCCCAGTACAGGTACGGGGATAGGGACAGTCGGATCACAAGCGAGTAAGGGCAGTGGCAAGTACAAGGATAAAGGTGGTACCATCATGATTAGACAAGCCTTACCAATAAATAATGATGGGAGCGCTCACCACCTCGAGCAAATTATGGCAGGAAGTACAGACCTGCAACAGAGGAAATGCCATAAGAAGAGGGACAACAGTCATAAAAGCAAATAGAGGGAGCAAAGCAATAAGGGTCATTACAGTTTCAAGAGAAGAGAAATTAAGGAAACTTGTGAAGGGAGGGATAGGGAGAATAGCCAGAGCAGGATCCGTGGTAGGCAAAGAGGGATGGCATGACTGAAGCATACGGAGAGGAAGAGGAGCCCCCTTGGGAAGTAATTCCCTGAAAGTTCATGATGATTAACAAGAATGGAGCATGCAGCGGAAGATGCGGAAGGCACCTTCCACACTCTGGTGGTGTCGAAGGGGAAGGAAGCAGTTACCCAGTGGGAAGAGGAATTAAAGGACGAGCGCAAAGGAAAAGAGTGGGGTGACATGGCACTGAAAGCAGACTGGGTGACTGATCTGGGGGCTACGTGACCCAAGGAAACCCTCTACCACAAAACGATAGAGATGGCCACTAAGATGTTGATCGGGAAAGTGAAGTAAGAAAGGGAGGAAGCAAGACAAGAGGATAACCGGGAGAAAAAGACAATGTTGGACGAGATCCAGCGTCACCTCAACATTCTGGAGACAATCATCATACTATTAATAGAGGTAGAGAAGGACCAAATATGCAAGTTGGAGCGGTTGGAGGCACAGTTCCACCTTTACCTATGCTATGTTCATTACATGGACATCACGCATGCAGATGGACAAGGCTCACCATTTCAAATCAATAAGACCTGTATGGTCTCCCCAGAGGAAGATAACAAGGGCCAGGTGGATGGTAGGAAGGAGCACCCCCAAGTGCCGTAACGCCTCTTAGTTTCGGCTTTTTGGATTTTGTTAGTTTAATGGCAGTTATTCCTAGGAAGTAGCAGGTTAGTTTAGACTTGTAACAAACTTTGGTTTAGTTGGAAAGTTTTAGTTAGTTCATTATGTCTTTGCTTTTGAAACTGGGTATGGAAGGTCTGGTCCAGTTTCCCTTTGTGGAAGACTAGATACATCCATCGTAACTATCAACACTAGCAGCAGGGACCCCCTGGTCTGGTCTAGGAAGACCAAGATCCCCCTCCTTTTTTGTATCATAATACCTGCAAGTAATATAGATTCCTACACTGATTTACAAAAACAAAAGGTGCACCACTAAAGGGAGAAAAGAAAAAAAATGAAAAAGTAAGTTAAAGAAAAGCAATGCATGTGTTTATCATCAATGCATTGAAATATATAACGAAAAAATGAGTAGGAATTTTATAGTTTTAAAATGTATGTGTTTATAAATGAAATCCCTAATCATTATTTCATTCTTTTGCCAAAATTTAGAGGGGAGATTTGTGCAAGAGAGATTTATGAGCAAAGTCTTTGGAGTGGGTAGATTTTTTCGAAGAGCCAAATTTACATACAAATTTGCAAAGGAGAAATTTCAGGTATGTGATTTTATTCTATTAATCATCTCAATATTTCCCCTGTTTGATTTAAACAAATTTCAGTGCATTAAAAAAAAAATGAAAGGGTTTCATAGTTACATTCAATATTGGAAGCCCTAGATTCCTTGTCGTTTATCTTACTTTTCCTCTCTATATTTCACATATAGAATTTTTTTTAGAAACATATTTTTAGTCTTTCTTTACTCATATATGGGGTAGTTGGTATCTATTGCAATGGGATTACTCATTGCATTGGATCCCAAACCCTTTCGTTGTTAGTTTTATTTTAAAAAAATGCTTTTGTGATTCGTGGTGCGCATGTTCCTCTCAACAACACTGTGAAGTTTAAAATAAAAATAACCTTGTTTTTAATATCAAAAGTGTCAGTCCCCGAGGTGTAGGACAGTCGGTGACGGAGTGTGTTGTTAAGGCACTCTGTGATGTTAAACTCACTGGTTCGAAACCGGCGGATACAAAAAATCCAGCCATGTTAAGGGTTGGTGTGGCTCAAGCCGGGTGCGATCCCCGGGTGATTTTGACGGCTTAGATGCCCTTGAGTCATGGTTTCTTAGCCATAGGTTAGTCCCACATGTCATGAACAAACTAACAAACAAAAAAAAATATATCGAAAGTGTCATATTTTAAATTTGTTCATATGCTTGGGGGTGCGCAATAAATAGTAATGAGGCACATGTGCTTCTATTAATTTATAGAGCACCGATGCATATACATATTATTGATGCACCTGTGTGTGTACATATTATTATTATTTTTAACACAAACGGGTAGGTTTTATATTAATAAAACAGTGGCTGAGTCACCCAAAATTTTACAACTGATAATCCAGAAGAGGTTCAACATGCCTTCAGAAACCAAATTCAGGTGTCTCCTGCAGTCATGATAGCTACTAAAAGCCTGTCCAAAGTGACAGTAGAGAAAATCATCATACATAAAAGATAACACAGAACATAGAGCTCGAATCTTGTTCAATTCCTTGTGAGTGACATATTCAATCAGAGTCCATTTGGCATCCATGAGCTGCAAAGCAAGGGTGAAATCTGCTCTCTTTTTCCCCAATTCCTCATCCAGTCGCGTCAGTCTGCAACCCCAAAGATCTTTCGCTTGCCACACAATCTGGACTGTCCACGAACTCACTGACGAAGGTCCCGCACTTTTACTTGCAAGGAATTCACCAAATCAATGTCACGTGAGGCATTATGATCTATTGTGATCCGATGGGATGAAGTGCCCCCAAGCAACCAATCCTGCTTAAGGCTATATCCCCTGGACCTACGGGATTGGAAAGGGGTTGACATCCCCATTCAAACAAATGTATCCCTTGCCCAAGGGAAGCGCCTCATTAGCTGCTTGATCTGCGGTGTCATTATGCTTTCTCAAAACATGAAAAAAGTCAATATGCCGGAAAGAAGAAAGTAGAACCTGAATTTTCCGAAGGATTTGCCGAAGGAAGCAGTTTGAGGGAAGACATTGAGCGATAATGGACTGAATAATGAGCCTGGAGTCGCCAACAATAGTGAGGTATGAGATCCCATGATATATCGCTTGAACCAATCCCTGCCACAAGGCCAATGCTTCAACTAGATTGTTGGATTCGATTCCAAGTCCCCATGAATACTTGAGAATTAGTTTTTTGTCATAACCTAATAGCACCCCGCCCCCTCCAGCCTCCCCTGGATTTCCTTTCGAGGCACCATCAAAAAACAACATGTTCCTACCAAGTTCTTTTTTCCAGATATTGAAGTCATGCTCATCCTTCCATATTTCCCAAGGTTGGAGAGCAAAAGGCAAACTGGCTGGAACTGATACAGATCTTGGGTTTAGGCTTTGAAGCCAAGCTTCCTCCTCAGGGGCTAGAGGCAGTTTAAGGTTTTGCATAGACTGGAAATGAAGGAAATCTCCTAGCAAGGCCTTACTTTTAACCACAGTTTGGATTGGGGAGAAGTAGATGCCACGGAAAATACGATTATTTCACTCAAGCCACAGTTTCCAGAAAATGAATTTAGGAAGAGACAGCCAAGAACATGCCAGTTTGTCATTCGAATGCTGCACAAAGGGAGAAGATATCTACCAGTTATGGAGGAGAGAGGGAACATCCTCAAAGTTCGAAGGAGCATTCCAAGGAGAAGCGGCCAAATGCAAAACTTCTTTAGCATACGGGCAATAGAGAAACAGATGAGAGGTGGATTCTTCAGCAGAAAGACAGAGAGGGCATCTAGAGGGGCCTTCCCACCCTTTTTTCTGGAGAACTTCAACAGCGAGGACATTGTTATGAGCTAGAGTCCATACAAAGTGGTCGACTTTGGGCAGAGATTTTAGATTCCAAATACTTCCCCAGACTTCTAGGTCCCTTGGGACATGAGGAATTGATTTAACACATTTATACCCTACTATTGTTGAATAATGACCATTCGTAGAGCCCCAACCTCTGACATCCTTCAGACGTTTAGCTACTGGGGATTTCCCTTGCAGGGTTCGAAGGAGGTTTTGTTTTTCTTCCTGGAGATGGGGAGGACATTCAGGAATTTCCCAATGCTCCCAGATCTGAAGCCCTTCTATTCTCCAACTGGAAATGTTCGCAATCGTGGTTTTCCCTTGGCTTAGGAGGAGCTTCCTAATTCCATCCAGACCTTCCTGATGTCCTATGGGAGGGCATCCCAAGATGGAATCCTCCCAGATACGAATTCTCCTTCCATTACCTAGGATCCAGGGTAGCTCAGGAAAGAAGAACGAATAAGCTCGCTTACAAAGAGAGAAGATGGGGGAATCCTTTAGTTAATTTAGGTCCTTGATCAAGACTTTTGAGCCTCGTTCCTATGAAGTATTTCTTCCATAGAGCCTGTTTACTCCAAGAGATTTTCCCTGTGACCATTTTCCACATAAGTTTGGCCCCAATGGCTAGGTTTTGAGCCTGAAGATCTTGCAAATGCAGGCCCCCTTCTAAATAAGGTGTTGTGACTTTCTCCCAGTTTACTAAAGGTAACCGATTTTCATTCTGTTTCCCTCCTTTCCAAAGGAATCTTCGCAGGAGAGCTTCGATTTTCCCCAGAACTGTTGCAGGGGCTAACAACAAGGAACTTTGGAAGACAGGCATACTTGCAAGGACTGATTTTATTAGAACTGATTTTCCTACCATATTCAACTAGGAGGCTCCCCAAGAATTGATTTTAGCTTTGAGCTTATCTATTAACGGTTCCCAACCGGAAACTTTTGGGTTAAGCTTAAAAATCGACACCCCCAGATACTTGAAGTCTGTCCATTGGGTTTTCGCTTCGATTTGCAGGATCCTAGACAAAGCTTGCATTTCCAATGGAGTATAGTTCCAATTGTAGATTTGGCTTTTACTATAGTTGATTTTGCTCCCTGATGCATCCTGGTAGAGATCCATAACTTGTTTGAATTTCCGAGGGATTGAAGGGCTTGCACTGCTAAGCAAAAGGGTGTCATCAGCAAATTGAGTGTGATTTAAATCTTTCACCCCTCTTACAATGCTAAAACCCAGCAGGCCTTGATGTTTTCTATTGTGCTCCAACTGAAAGCTTAGGCAAGAGGCTTGAATAGAGAAGAGCAAGGGGGAAATGGGACACCCCTGTTGAAGCCCTCTAGATGCTTGGAAAAAGTCTGCAACTCTTCCATTTACCAGTGGCGCAATCCAAGGAGCTTTAATGCAGGCTCTAACCCAATCAATGAAAGCAAGGTTGAAGCCAAACCGATGCATAACCTGAAAAAGGAAATCATGACGAACCCTGTCGAAAGCGTTAGCCAAATCCAATTTGATGACCATACCTTTTTCCTTTCGGCCAATGCTGGAATGAATTGCCTCTTAGACTAGGACTATGTTATCAGAGATTTGTCATCCCTTAATGAAACCTCCTTGGTTCTTAGGAATGATTTTAGGAAGAATAATTTTCAATCTATTGGCCATAACTTTGGTAATGACTTTATACCCAATGTTACATAATGAGATTGGTTCGAATCGAGAGAAGGAGGTGGCTCCCTTTTCTTTGGGAATAAGAGCCAAAAAGGAAGAATTGGTTCCTCCTCCTAATTTAGAGCACTTCTCGGATTTCTGAACCAAACGAAGAAGATCAGACTGAAGGATAGACCAACAGGAAGTGAGAAATCTAGAAGTGAAGCCATCAGGTCCAAGGGCTTTATCAGGGCTCATATCATCCACTCTTTGTTTAATTTCTTCCAAAGAAATAGGACACGTAAGCTTCTTGTTAGAGGACTGATTTACCAGGATAGGTATTCGATCGAGGAGCTCAGAATTTCTAAAATCCATATCAAGGACCTCCTCAGTATAGATCTCTTGAAAGTGGTCATGGGCTGCTCTATTGATGTCATCAGCTACAGTCAGATGGTTCTCAAGGTGATTGATCTTAGTAACAGAGTTAAAATACTTCCTTTCCTCTGCTTGCTTATGGAAGAAGTTAGTATTTTTATCCCCTTCTTGGAGCCAAGAATTTCGGGATTTTTGCTTCCAATAGCTTTCTTCTAGTCTGCAAGCAGCATGGAGAGTATTATGAAGAGCCACCTCTCTGTCAAGGTTTGCCTGATCCAGCCTTCCTTCATTATGCAACTGGTGATCCTCAAGAGATTTTTCAGCTTCTAATCTTTCTTGCTTTGGTGTCTTAAGTTGTCTGGTCCAATCTTTAAGAGCTCTTTTGACCAGATGGAGTTTTTCTTCCCAGACAAAGAAGGCAGAGCCTCTAACCTAAGTTTTCCAAGCCGATGCAACAAGATTTTGAAAACCATCCAAAGATATCCATGCCGGATTGAACCGAAAAGGGATTGGCCCCAAATTTTTATCCTTTGCGAAGGAGAGCAAAATAGGCTTATGGTCCGAGGAACTAAAAGCCAAAATAGAAGAGGAGGGATCTAGGCCTTACAAATGGAAGCTCTGCTGGACCAGAAATCTGTCGAGACAGGCTGTAATGTGACCTGGGCCTAGCCTTCTATTAGTCCAAGTGAATTTCCCTTTAATAGGTTTAACGTCCTCCAGATCCCAGTCTGAGATTAGGTCTTCAACCCATTCTCTGGCTGGATCTCGAACCAGGTTTCCCCCTTTTTTTTCTTCAGAGGAAAGAATTAGATTAAAATCCCCATCTAAAATTATATTTTCTAGTTGAGAGGACTTCAGATGTTCATTCAACATATTCCAACAAATTTGTTTTTCAGATAAAGCGATAGGTGCATAAATATTAAAGATATTGACCTTTACGTGAGTATCTTTTTGCAGAAACTCAGTAAAAATCCAGTGGGTATTGATAGCAGAACTCACTAGTTCCAACTTGGAAGCATCCCAAAGCGTCACCAAACCTCCTGACGCTCCTCTTGAGTTAACAACTATACTATTTGCTTTGGACCAGATGGAAGGAGCGACCTGGAGAAAGGAATGCTCTTCCATCTTTGTCTCCTGGACGAGGAGGATATTTGGCATCGAGATTCTGACAAGATCTTTCATTGATAATACTTTTGATTTGCTTCCTAACCCCCTACAGTTCCAGGAGACTATCCTTATTACTTACCTTTTGGATTGGGGGTTGCTCCTTTCGAGGCATTCCCTTGCTGCCTGGTATTTCTGGAATTTAAATGTCTTTCCAAAGTGGATTGTACTCCCGATAATTTATCTCGATAAGTGGCTACCTCTCTTCGTTCTCTTTCAGATTTCCTTCCTCTTCGCTTTTGGTTGTTTGATTTTAACGGATCAACTCCTTCCTCATCTGTGTCATCTTCCTCCGAGCCTCCTTCTAGAGAGATTCTTACTTGCAAATCTTCTTTGGTCTGGGCTTCCCCCACGTCATGAGCTTCAGGGCCAGCAGCAGTATTCTGAGAGGGAGTCGCGACCACTTCATTCGGGCTGGGGAGAGCCTCATTCTGAAGGTTTTCAAGAGCATCAACGCTATTTCCCGGCACAGGGATTTGCTTACCCTCCTGGACTTTTGAAGTTTCCGGAGCTTTTGAGGCTAGAGGAGGGTTGTCCTTAGTGCCCTTTCTTCTGGAAATCACTTTCTATTTCTTGACCGGTTGCCAGCCTTCCTCGGGGCCCTTTTCCTTCTCGGCTAGTTTATGGCAGTTTCTTTGGAAGTGGTCGTAGTCATGGCAATGCCTGCATTTGAAGGGTAGTTGTTCATAGTCCATCTTTTGGAAATGTTGCCAACCTTTGACAGTTTGTTTCACTGCTTTAGGGAGTCCAGCTTCCAGATCGACCTCCATAGAGATCTGAGTGCAAGAATATTGCCCTTTTGGATCTGCTTGATCAATATAACTCCCGAGACCATTTCTTATTGCTTGTAAGGATTCTTCATTCCAGCAATGCATGGGAAGATTTGGGAGACAGACCCAGACTGGGACTGCCTTGGGCACATCTAATGCTGGATCGAAATCAGGAGTCCATCGATTCAGTTAAAGCCCTTGAGGGCCCATAAAATAGGGCTCGCTTCTAAAGATCAGGTCTCTCTCCTCTTTGGAGATAAAGTTGAATAGAAATAACCCTCTTCCAACAACGTAAATCATAGAACCTTGAGAGATTAAAGGTCTCCAATTGTTCTGGATCCACGTTTCGGTGGTGCGAGGGGGTGTCCATAGTCCGGTAAATTGTCCGACTAGGGCCCGATCTGCCAGAGAAACAGTTGCCTGCATAGGTTTCTCCGGAGGAAGGGATATTTCTGGTATGGCATCTAGTTTCTTTACAAACTTCGGCGGAGGGGAGGAATCGACCTTCTTTCCTTGAGCATTAATTAGACAAGCAAATGCAGATTCATCAGCCAAGAACGAGGGTGGAGGAGGAGGCCGATCTCCGCCTCCTGCAGAGCTCATTTTCCATGGTCCAAGACCAGCATGCAAACCGCTCCTTCACACAGGGTTATTCAACAGGGAGCACCTCTTCCTCTCTCTGTAATATGCAAAACATATATTGACATATATGTTTTTTTAGTGCGTCTACATATTATTAATGCAATGGTGCGTACTATTTTGTTACACACAATGAATTTTTTTTTTGTAAAAAAATTCTTAATTTTTATATTTGATGATTCCTCCAATTTTTTTTTATAAAATATGGCCAATAGAAGTTCAAGGAAAACAACTTATTGCAACAAGCGCGATGGTAGCCCATCCCAACAAGAGAACAAGACAAAAAAAAATTATTATCATTTTTTGTATCTGGCGAAATCGGCAACTGGGTCGGTCTCATACTCGTGTGACACGGGTTTGATTCCGACCGCTACCACTATAACCTCCAAGTGCCATACGTATGCCCCTTCCATAGGCATGAGTAAGTCGAGGGGATTTGAACTCAGAACCTCATCGAACATAACACTTCATATGACGACACATGCCAATTGAGCTGCCCCCTGGGGGCTAACGAGACAATTTCTTTAAGTTGTATAGAAATTTTAATATATTTGAATTATTTGTAGGTTTAAATTAATGATGTGTGTTGGTTAAAGCATGCCATGGAAATTCCAAGGGAAAAACTAATACATGTTGGGGATGTCCAAAAAAGTGCACGAGGAGATGGTAAAAGAAAAGAACATAATTGCATCGCAGGAAGAGTCGTCCCAACAATTACAATGTGCATTAGAGGTATGTAATCATTCATTTATTCTTTTGTGTACATCGAATTTAATTATCGCATGAAATATTATTTTTCAATTGTTTTGTTGTAGAAAAGAAAAAAATAATGAAATCCATTCAACACATAAGACAGGATGACAAGGAATAAAACGGTCGATCAGAACGTTTGTGAGTACTTACTTTTTTGGTCTTACTTAAAATTTTATCTTGGTTATAATTTTTATATTTAAATAAATAATTTACACTCATCCATGGATGTCTTCTAATAAGTGCTAACATACAAATATATGTCAACCGAAGAATTGATAAACATTAGGTTAAGTATATGTTGTGACTATATGTTGAAGTATCAAGGTTGAATTGAACAATTTGTAAGTAGATATCTTACTTAACTTCCCTTGTTTGATAATTAGTGGAACAAAAGAAACCTTTATATTAATTATATCGATCGTGCTTTGTCATGATGTATTAAACATGTAGGAAACAAAGTATGGAGTGCATCCAACATAAGATATTTTGAGAGATGACATGCAACATGTCTTCGAAAGAATGTGTATTTTTTGTGAAACAGTCACTATCATGGTACGCTTTTTTATTTACGCAATCATGTATATTATACTATATATATAAATGTTGATATACTTACTACACTTTATTTCTATGTTTGTAGATGGAACATGAAGAGGTGGAACATAAAAAATAAGTTGATGAAGAAAACATTAGGTTAAATAACCAAAGTACAATATCGCCTACAAGTGATGGAGAAATGACGCATGCACGTAGCTTGAGCAATGACAACAATTCAAGTGATGTTGAATGACAATCAATATAATTGAATGTTATTGTAAGTTGTATGTTTCAGAACATTTGTCAATGAAAATGAGATATTTTGTTTAATGTACTTGACATATTGTCCCAATTGCACGAGGACATGTTACCAATGAGTATAACAATTACAAATTGGTTACATTTTGATTATTGTGGACCTTTATGTTGTCTTATTTACAATGATCACTTATTCATATATAATAAAATGAGTTTATTATTTTATTGCATTGTCAAATGTCGTGTTGTTGATTAATTAATATATGGGTTATTTACATTGTTGCAAATAATAGAGGTGTAATCCATTTGATAACGCATTAATGTAAACATTATATTAGAGCACAATAACAAAATTATAAAAAACAATATTATTATAAAAAAATATTTGATTTTGAGATGATTAATTGAAGATTTGTAAAAAAAACAATTAATTAAAATATATACATATCGATGCATTGTGTTCTTATGAACTCACTAAATAGCGCATTTTTATGAGTTATACGCATCGGTTCTAAAAACTGTTAAAAAGCACCACCACTTTAAATGACATATTGTACAATTATATTTTTATTGTTTCAAAATATTTCGGTGCGCATGATTACAATACGCATCGGTGTGTGCATAAACATAAAAATCGTCGGTGCTTTTTATTTATGTGTACACACTGATGCTTTGTATTTATGTGTACACACTAATGTGTGATACTCAGTACCACATCGATGCGTTTTTACCAATACAAGCATCGACCAAAAAAAAACTTTCACCTACCGAAACCTTTTTAGTTATATGAAACATCTGTTAAAACCTCTGCTATGAATAACAGAGGTTGTAGTGGAGTTTTTTTTTTTTACCCAATCTTGTAACACTAAAAACCTCCACAAAAACCTCTACTACAAGGTGTTTTCCTTGTAGTGACTCGTGAAAGATTCTCTCAAAGATGATCATTTTTTCCTCACCACTAATGACCCCTGGTAAGGGGATATTTTCGTTACCTCCATACTCAAACTTTCTAGAAGGATGGCTATATGACGAAATTGTTCTTTTTAAACCATTTCATCACTAGGTTCTATCTGCCTAAGAAATAATTTTTGACCATGGAAAAACATTTTTAGAATGTGATGATGACAACATTAGCCACCAAGTTGGGATTCAACCATGAATATGCTACCCCCAATATCCATAAGCAAATGATTGAGTCAAAGTTGTTAAGATGATTTTGAAGACTATGCTTTAGTGAACAATAGCCAAACACAAGTTGAATTGGCACACTATGATGTTTCCCACTGGCCATATTGTACCTCCATCAAAATTGCAACTAGATGTACACCTTTTCATCTAACTTATGGTATTGAAGTAGTTTTTCTCATTGAATGTGAGATTCCTTCCCTTTGACTAATTATCAAATTTCTACTGATTTTTCCCCTTGGGAACAATGGTTGGTTGAGCTTGAAAGTTTAGATGAGAATCTCACCCCTTGACTTCTCTAGAGGTTTCTAAAAATATATACCAAGGGCCATTATGATCTATTCATTAAAACCTATTCTTTTAGAGAAGGTGGTTGCATCCTTGTGTAATGTTTATGACTTGGCTAGTCTAGGAAACGCTCCTAATGTGTGTGTAGGATTAATTGTTTACATCATCTAAATGAGCATCCAAACAATAATGGCGACAAAAGACTGTAAAGCTTATATTATGAAATCTCCGTGGAGTACAAATGTCGAATGCGGTTGAATAAAATAAATCACTCGGCTAGATCAATGACAAAAGGATCTTAACCAGAATACAATATCAACTAAACTAATAATGCCCAATACCCAAAGAATGTTGTGGAATGCAATGGATGAGATGAAGAACTGTTGTGGATATGACAACTTGTACGACAATTGTTGCAAGTCTGGAAAGTTCACCCTGGTGACTATACCTCTCAGAAATTCCTAGAAATTGTCCCAAACAATGCGCCCTACTCTACCTCACAGTCCTGGTGATTGTCTAGACCTCAACTAGTGTATCTGGTCTCCGGATGGATTCCCCTAAGGGAAATGTACCCCCTCTGCTCTGGAAAAATATGCCCTAATGATCCCACCGTCGCAAACAACCGATGTGTGTCTCAAACGGATCGCCCAGGTTTACTGTGAAATGGGTCAAAAGGATTTCCCCGGATCTGAACTAATGATCGCTCGGAAACCCCGAATGTGTCCAGAACGTGTGCCCCAAATGATTCCTTCGTCGGAATTTGATGAGGAACTAGGAAAAATATGTGCCTTGCCTTCCTCTCAACTGGGTTGGAGGGGAATCTCTGAACTCTCCCTGAAAGGGACAAGTCGGTCCATTGAACCTACTCAAAAGTTGTTTCGTCACCTTGAATGAGTGTGCCCTTGCTGCTGCAACCTGTGAAACTATTGTTGAAGATCGATTGAAGATTTGTGTGACCTCCCTGTTGACTAGTGTGTGTCTCTCAATACCGAAATCAACCATTGGTGTATTCCTCCTGGAATCCACTGAGCTACCTCTCTCCTCAACGACAAGTCAAAATCTAGATAATGATGAATTAGGTCACTGAAACTTCTCTTATAGTTGATCGAAACCCTAATTCATTGTTGACTTCTAATTTTAGCTCATCTATTCTATTTTTATCTCAAATTGTCTTAAAAGCGTTTTTAGCCACTTTTAGCTCAATGTCACTTTTTGAATATAACACCTTTGACTGGAGTGACCTCTAGTAACCCTGTTTACCCATTTTTGGCCCTAGCTATAGTTTAACGGGGCGGTTTATACCATTAAGCCTCCTCTCTGGAGCTCCTATTTGGAAAGGGACATTACAGTCCTCCCTTCCCGAAATTGCTTGACCTCGAGTAATACCAATCCATGGTGATACAACACCTACTCACTCTCCCAAGTAGCGCCCTCTACTGGAAGCCATCTCCATATGATAAAACATTCTCTGATGACCCTGCTCCTCAGTTTCCACTCCCATAACTCCAGTACCTCCTCCGAAACCAACTCCATCTGTCCCTCCTCATCCAACGGGGGAAGCTCTTCTAATGTGCTGATGAATTGTCCCACTGCCTTTTTGAGGCAAGATATGTAGAACACGTTATGAATATTGCTCCCCTATGGAAGCTATAGCTCATAAGTAACCTTGCATACTCGACGCGTGATCTTGTAAGGGCCATAAAATATGGGTTTGAGCTTCTCGACCCCACTCTTCTTCAGAGATGATTGTCTGTAAGGTTGGAGTCTCAAGAAAACCAGATCCCTAACCTCAAAGTTGTGCTCTATTCCATGCTTGTCCGCACTCATATTCTGTCGGTTTTGTGCCATCTGCAGGTTCTCTTTCAACAACTTGAGAATCTCATGACTCTCTATGATCCGGTCCTTGGCCTTGGGAGCTTTTCTCTCCCCGAAAACCAAGTCTACCAAAGTGGGAGCATCATATCCGTACAATGCTCGAAAGGGTGTCATACCAATGGACATGTGGAAAGTGGTGTTGTAGAAATGCTCAACTAAATGTAGCCACTTGACCCATGTTCTATGTTGTCCACCTACATAGTTCCTTAAAGACCCTTCAACCCACTTGTTAACGATATCGGTCTGCCCATCTGTCTAAGGGTGATAGTTGGTGTTGGGTGTCAAATCTATCCTCACCAATTTGAACAACTCCCTCCAGAACATCCCAATAAACTAATTGTCCCTTTCATTGATGATGTTCCTCGACAACCCGTGAAGTCTGAAGACCTCCCTGAAGAACAACTCGGCTACCTGAACTGTGTTATACTCTATCGGTATGGCATAGAAGTAAGAAAACTTGGTCAATCTGTCGACCACTACATAGATACAGTCCTTACCTTGGACCTTGGGTAGGCTTGTAATGAAGTCCATCAATATACTTTCCCATTTCTGCTCTGGAATGGGAAGTGCCTAAAGTAGCCCTGCTGGAAAAGTATGCTTTGACTTGTTCTGCTAGAAAGTCACACACTCACTGATGTGTCTCATAATGTCATGTTTGAGGCCCTTCCATGAGAACCTCTCCCTGATCTGTCTGTAGGTTTTGAAAAACCCTTGATGGCCTATTAGTGGTGAATCATGAATTGTTGTGAGGATCTTATTCTTGAGCCCCGAATCTAGCACTAAGTAGACTCTATCCTTGTAGAATATGACATCGTCAATGACCTTATACCTATCATCCTGTATCCGCCCATCCATAACCTCACAAGTGAACTTGTTCTTGGAATATTCCACTAACAAGTGGGATTTCCAATTTGTTGAAATCTCCATCAAAGAACATGACGCAGGTCTCCTGAACAGTGCATCGACCACAATGTTCTTCTTCCCCTTGGCATACTCTATGTCTAAGTTGAATGCTTGTACCTTCATCACCAATTTATTTTGGTTCTCATTGAGGTCCTTCTGCTCAAGGAAATACTTCAAGCTATTGTGATCTGTTTTGACCACGAATTTGTTGCCCACCAAATATTGTCTGAATTTGAATTTGGTCAAGGCATGCATGATTGCCAGCATTTCCTTGTCATAAATGGAGTACAACCTCTTAGGCTGACTGAGCTTCCTACTCTCAAATACAATGAGGTGTCCTCCTTGCATCAAAACTGCCATGATACCCTCACTGAATGTGTTAGACTCTAGTACAAATGGCAACGTGAAGTCTGGTAATGCCAACACTAGACAAGTGCCCGTGAATTTCTTCATGTGATCAAAGGATTTATGTGACTCATAGGTTCAGATGAAAGACCCATGCTTGGTAAGATCCGTCAATGGTGCCCCAAGCTGAGAAAAAACTGGACAAACTGCCTGTAATAGCTGCACAGCCCGAAGAAACTCCTCAACTCCGTCACGCTCCTGGGCGTTGGCCAATCCAGAGTGCCCTTGATCTTCTTCTGGTGTACATGTACCCCCTATGCATTGATGATGTGGCCCAAGTAAAGTAAATATGTCATACCAAACTCACACTTGGACTCTTTGGCGTATAGTGATTCTCGTCCATAATGCTCAATACCTCATCCAAGTGCCTCATATGCTCCTGCCATGTCTTGTTGTAGACCAAGATGTCGTCAAAGAAAACCAAGATTGATTTCCTCAACTGATCCCTGAAGATGTGGTCCATGCAAGACTGAAATGTAGCTGGTGCATTGGTTATCCCAAATGGAATACCCAGGAACTTGAAATGTCCAAAGTGACACTGAAATGTCGTATTCTCTATGTCCTGCTCTCGAATGTTGATTTGATGATACCCAGAGCGTAGATCAATCTTCGAGAAGAAAACTGCTCCATGCAGTTCATACATCCACTCGTCAATGTGAGGGATAGGATATCGGTTCTTGATGGTATTCTTGTTCAAGGCCCGGTAATCAATGCACATCCTCATGGTACCATCCTTCTTCAGAACTAAGACAACTGAAGAAGCAAAAATATTGTTGCTAGGTTTGATGTGTCCCATCGCTAGAAATTCCTTAATTGCTTTCTTTATCTCATCCTTGAACCTCCTAGGATGACAATAGGGTGAGGTGATCATAGGTTTGGCTCCCTCCTCCAACTCAATGGTGTCCTCAAACCCCCTGCTAGGTGGTCTCCCTAGTGGAATCGACCCAAAAACCTGTTGATGTCATCCCAACAAGTTCCTGAGCTCTGTATGATAATGTTGTCAACCCTATGAATCCTTTCACGTAGTGATCAAGCACTCGGTGACATATGCTACCTCTCCATGTCTGAATATCCTCTCCATCCTCTTGGCTGAAAATGTCCTGGGTGCTCCTGTTGACATGCCTTTCAGAACAACCCTCTTCCCGTCACTGTCTTTGAACCCCATCTCCAAGGTTTGGTAATTGGTGTTGATTTTCCCCAAGGTGATCATCCACTGGACTCCCAATACCACATCTGTCTAAGATAGGTAAACCACATAAAATGTGTCTCTCACTGTGTAGTTGTCTAACTTTATCTCCTAGTCTGGAACTCTGTCTAGACACTCCGTTGTATGACCATCTGCTACTGCAACATCAAACCCCTCAAACTCCTCTGTCTGAAGTGCCCGTCTCGATACCAATAAAGCGTCAATGAAGTTGTGGGTGGCCCCACTGTAGTGTCCCCAAGGCCGAGCCCCGATGTAAACCATGCTCTGAAAGAGATTGTAAATATGTTCTATAGGCTGGTGAGCCATGTTTTGTATAAGCTGTAGGCTTATGAGTTTTGTTAGGCCAGGG
>SNQJ01S0014168.1:53165-75414 GCA_010110895.2 Picea sitchensis
TGACTCACAACTCCCACTAGACTTAGGTTTAGCTCAAATCCATGATCTACTTAACCTTACTCTGAACACTTTGATACCACATGTATCAGAATTGCTCAGATACGCTCTGATACCACATGTAAAGAAAATTACTCCTAACACTAAACCAACCAGGAAAGAGAAGACAGATGCAAACATAAAATAAATGACAAACACACAGAGTACACAGAGATTTTACCCTCGAAACCCTTAACCGGGAAAACCAACATTCCTTGAGCGTCTTGCTCTTTTGTTGTCTTATGTATTTATTGAATAAAGAGTTACATGACTAACCTTGGTCTACACGTAAGACACAATTGTCATCCTACTCTCTTGCTTCACACAAGAACAATCATGCAGCCAATTCGGCTTGCATCTACATGACCAGGCTACTTCTAGCGATATCAACATAAACATCAACTTATTACAATTACAACATGCCTTATTTATAGGCTTTACAGCATGCAAAACCCTAAATCATGGCGCCCAAAAATGGTTATAGATCCACGCAGATGATTGGCTACAATCCCCGGAATCTCGGGATTCTATTAGAGTCGACGACCTAGTCGAACTCCAGCCAATTGCCACTCAACCTCCTGTCAATTGACCTTTCGACCTTCGACTTGACCCATCGGTCAATTCATCACCCAGTTAATCCACCTCGACTATCCAGTCGGTGCACTGTTCTTTCACAGCAAAGAATATAACAACCCAACAATATCAAGTTGTATATTGTGTGTTTATATGTTTATATTGAAGTTTTCTAGCAGATTGAAGAAAAAATTCCATGTATTTCTATAGATGGTTTCCAATGCCCTTGGTTTTTGTTGTAAATTCTCTCTAATTGCTATGAAAGTTTATTTTTTGCACTAATGGTAATTTTTTTTCAATATTGCATATGTGACATATAGGCATTGTCACCTAATTATTGAAGTAGTAACAAGAAATCAATGGGATATTGCCGAAGTTAAATGATATAATTTTCTTATAAATATGATTTGATTGCCAAATTGTTTGATAAGTTATAACTTACATGGTTTGAAAAAAGAAACATTGGTCTAGATGATGAAGGACAAGTTATCATGATTCCAGAATGTATTTTTGGCCACGTGAGAAAAGAAATTGAGGACTAAAGTATTGTCGGAATATCTCATCCAGTGGAAGGATCTGCCCATGGAGGATGCTACATAAGAAGGCCCAAAAATACTTCAACATCTAACACTTTGATTGCTTTGGGGCAAAGCAATTCAAGGGGGGGGAATTAACACAACTCCTATCGGAGAAGAAAGACCAACAGAGAAAACAAATTATGAAAACCTAATCTTGAGTTAGAAGTGCTATCACAGGGTGTAGGAGAAATTAGAGGCTGCATGGACAAGTGGGAAAAACATAGAGTGAAGGCTTTCAATAGTCTTTTAGAACAATCACTGACAACTTACAAGTAGTTTTGCAGAATGGTATTTTGGCAAGCCTTTTGGAGACTATGTTCCTAGCCTCTTAGGCTAAGATTGGGGACCATACCTTGCTTAGATATTGTTGGCCTGAACCCGGTGACCCTACCTAGCACAAGAAAGTTTTTCTCGTCTTATTTACTATTGAGGTGCAATTGAATATCAATAAATGTTCTGATTGAGTTTTCTGGCATAGTGGTTTCCAGCATTTGTTTTCTGTGGTAGAGTAGAAGAATTTGCAACAACCAGATTTTCTGATAAACTACTGTAACCTGCCAAACTTATTGTTTATTTATATTCACTTATGTTGTTATTGATTTGCTGTACCTAAGTTTGCCATTACCGTAACATAACCTGCTGTGGTTATTGCTGTTGTAATACGACAATTTGCTGCAATAAATCCATACAGAATTAGAAACTGTCCATCCCCTTAGAATCATAACAGTGTCATTAGAGCCCCATTTAATAACATATTTTCATATCAAAATATATTTTTGATTGTGAGCACAGGAATTGCCATTTGGAATTGTTCCCAGCAGTTAGAAATAGTTATAAGAGCAGATTTCGGAGTAGGAACTGTTGTTTGGAAATGCTAGCAGATTCTCAGCTGTTATTAAGTAAGGAATGCACGGCAATTTCTATGTTTGATGATTTTGCTCAAAGTTTTTTAATTAGTTCAGTGCCATATCATTCCAGAAGAAAGGGTGAGAAGGGGAAAATCTTGTAATAATGTCTTTAATTTCTTACTTAAATGTGATGAATTCATTAGTGCCACCATGAACACAAACCCAACAAACTGTAACATGCCACTGGATCAGAAGAGCACCCGTACTTGCAGCTTGGTGCCTGGTGCCCCCACAACGGTTCAAGTCTCACCAAGTGACATACTAGTGCTTGTGCCCGCGCTTCTGGATGCAGAACAGCAGTTGGAGCCAGGTGCAAATCCTAGGCAATTTCGGCAGAATAGATACCCCTGCTCACGGTTGCTTATCCAAAGGTAAACCAATCGAATGGTTTTTAATGGTTCACCAATAATTCTAAATCTGGGAGCATTAGCTTCAACGAGATAGGAAGAAACCAGCTCAAAAAAATACATTTAGATTCCAATTCTTGCAAGGTATCATAAGTGATTGCAGAGAATCCTACGTAACACTCTTGATCAGAAGCATCGCTCAGGTGAGGATGCCAAAGATCTGATGTTTGAGCTGTTGAAAGTGCAGAAGGAATGACAAGGAAAATAGAGTAAGCATTCTTGTGCGCGAAAAGGAAGATGAGGACAGCAGCAATTGCAGAACGGTTTAATGGACAAAGGCGGTTGGTATAAATATAAACGAACATCAGTCCTGGATTTATATGGGTTTAAACTAGTAGCTTGTGTCATTCTCGCTCTTTACACAGGAGCATCTTTGGTACACACAGGATAGTCCGCCTAGTGTGTATTTGGACCTTCTATGGGACAGAAATTAGAATAGAGTAGATAGAGGGGCAGAAGACTCTAGTCTCTAGAGAGAGGCTTCATCATTTTTTACTTTACTCATTGTGACGCTTGTTTCAAACCCCACGGGACTTCAACTGCTTGATCATGCTTCAATTTTTTTCATTTTCCCATAATTTAAACAGTGCGAACCAACATACCTGAATGATACCACCAATCTGCTGCTCCCTGATGGATGCAAAGTTCTGCAGTGTAAGCCCGTGATCCTTGAGCTCATCCACAAGCTGCGACACTCTCACCCCGGCCTGGACCGTTACCCTTTGATTCTTTTCATCAACGTGCAAAACTTTATCCATGAGAGCGAAATTAATCATCCCCTCGGCATTGAGACCGATTCCATTGGGTGAAAGCCCCGACCCCACGGGCCTGATCTTGATTTTCTTGGCATGGGCTTCCCTGACCATGGCTTCCAGCTCTGCCAGGTTCTCCGGTTGGGCGTAGACTCTTGTACGAACTTCATGCGTTCCGCTCCAGTTGGTTACAGTGTGCTCTTCTTCTGCTGAAGTGGAAGAGCTCTCGTCTGATGGCTTCGGTGGTGGGTATGGGAATGTGTAGTAAGTGGCGGCACCGCATCCGATTAGCTGAAGTGCATAGCCCACATACTTTGTAAACTCCGAATCGGCGTCTCCTGCAGAGGAAGAGGAGGAGAATGGACGGATTAAATTCAAACCCGGGCCCGGTCTGTATGAAGGCCCATTCCCACTGGGATTGCTAGTTAACAAGATTGGAAGGGATTGGAATTGGCTTATTGGGGCTCTCTGTATGTTTGAGTTGTCAAGTGGGCGGACATTATTATTGGATTGAAGAATGTATTTTCGCTGAACATGGCGAGCGCTTCTTCGGATAGCGAATGCGAAGCTCATTATGAGCTTCCTCCCCCTCTTTCTCTGTCCAAACTTGTGGATTGTCTCTGCGATAGCTGTTAGCTGATGATAGCAGAGGAGATGTGAAGAGAGAAGTATGGAGGTCGATGGCAAGGAGGATCAGTGTAGACTGTAGATATAGATGTATGAAGTGATAGAGGGAATAAATACATTACCCAAAAGCTGTAAAAGGGTCGTTTAGATGTGGTGTAAAAATAAAACAAAAACAAAACCTGAGCCACCAGCCATTTGGACCAGCTTTAATTTTGTATATTCAGCATCCAGCTAAGATCACAGCAAAAAAAATATTCAGCAAAAGCCCAACCTCAAACTGTGAAATCAGAAAATGAAGTTAGAAATCGAGAGGTAGGAATTCATCTTCAAATTTCACAAATAACAACTACATTTCGATGGAGGGAATCAAAATTATCAATACGCTCCAACCAGAGGTCATACACACTTTAAAAACATACTTTTTAAATCCAAGCAAGAGGTCGATCGGTTATGTCTTAGTGTTTATTGGGAGGTTCGATTTCTTTGTACCATGCTAAAGAGGGTTATAAGGAGAAGTTAATTATGTAATAAAAGTAGTTTTTACAGATTTAAAAAGAATTCGATTGAATTTATAAGAGTAATTAAAGTTTATTTATAATTTAAGTTTGATGTATTGTAAACATTATTTTTTTTTTTGGATTTTATTTAAATTTATATTAAATTTATTTTTATTTTTTAGAATTTGATAAGAGTTATGGATTGATAAGAACTTTTAATTATTATGTGGTTGATTTTGGCAATTGAAAAGAAGTTTTCTTTTAGATTAGACAATTTCCACTACAATTAGATATGTCAAAGAATTGGAAATTGAAATTCATAGTAGATTTTGAAAGATTAAAGCCAATCATATACTTCAAGATGGAAATTGAAGCTCATCACAAATTCTGAGAAGCAGGGGAAATAGAAATTGAAGTCCATCATAAACTGTGAGAGGGTGGAAATTAAAGTCCATCACGCACTCTAAGAGATTGAAGTCCATAAGAGACTTTGAGGGCCCATCACAGACTCTGAGAGGATGGAAAATGAAGTCCATCACATACTCTGAGAAGTGTATTAATCTCCTTGGCATAACTAGTTGTAAGTGGTGTTGTCTAATCTTGTAACAAACTTCCTTATGGTGATCAGAATTTGACGATACAAGAAGTCAGAGTTCTCACTGATACGGAATTCTAATCAATTTTTCAACAACTTGGATCGATTGAGAATTGGGAAAAACTCCTAGGAACATAGTTCTGCAATGCATAAAGCTTAGATGGTGGAACTCTAATTATCCCTGAAATTTCTATCGGATTCTTATCAAATTTGCGGTGGGTCCTTTTGTTGCAAGATTAGCTTACTCCAACAAAAGCATCCACTTTCCAATCACAATTCTTATAAAAAATCTATAAAAAAATTAGGCATGATCAAAGTTCCATGCATGGTGGAATGATGCACCAATAAGTTTGCTCTTTTTTAAATCAAATCATATCCTAAAAAAAACAGCCATAGTTTTACTTAAGTTTCCCTTTAGATTGTCAAAATTCATGTTTATAGGACTCATTATCTATACTCTTATTATGGTTGAAAATTATTGTTTTGTATGAAAAATGGTTATTCATTTTATATTTTCCATTGCATGAAAAATGGTTATTCATTTTATATTTTCCATTGCATGAAAAATGCTCGCTCTAGTGGAGCCTAAAAGTTTGTCTTTCAGTGATACAAATTAATTTTTCAAACATTCTAATGTGATATTTTAAGTTACATTTGTGAATTCTTTAAATGTGACCCTTTTAACATGAAAACCAATCTCTTATATTGATTAATGGTACACCTTTGTTACATGGGTTTCTTTTGGATCCTTATTAAGACTTGTGCTTAAATTGATTAAGATGATTAAATTGATTAAGGTGCTTAAATTGATTAAGATTTTTATATTTTCACTTAGTGACCAAGGTTTTATAGTTTTGGAAGAGAATACATCTAGCATGTCTTTTAACTAACATAATCCTAAAATGTGGGAAGGAAACATCTAAGTGAAATGCAGTGGTTGAATTTTTTAAAGATGGGGTGTTTTGGGGATGGAATATGAAGAAGTAATTAAAGTAGATTATTAGTCAATAGATGTATGGCGGGAAAATGTGAAGGAGGGGTGGTGATATATAAGGAAAATATCCCAAGGTTTATTGAAATATGAGTGAATTGATGGTCATCATTATATATTGAGACATTTGTGTGGGTTAGGTGAGATCAATAAGGTTGTGTGTCTAAGTGTATCATCACATCAACCATTTATATGCATTAATGATATCCATGCATTAAAAGGTGCATAGGTGAATTATAGATCGTGCGTCTTTGTTCATTGAAATATGATTAAAATCTAATGCTTCTATATGCACTGTGAATTATAGAGAAATTTGTCTCTTTGGAACTCAATATTGAATGAAATCTATGAATCGTTTCATTCATCCTGCTTTGAAGCCACCGAGTCATAAATTGAAGTGGGATCAATATTGAATGATTGAAAAATATTTATGAGAAAGGTATTTTTTTGTTCATTAATTATTATTTGATGAGGTTGTGAAATTTAAAGGAAAATAAGGTGATATTGTGCTTATTGAATGGACAAGAAGGTATGTTGAAGCTATGTTTGTGTAATTATTTCCAATGCTTATATGCATTAAAAAAATTGTAAGCGAAATTTGGTTTCTAATATAGGAGGGGATACATTGTTATGAATATACAAATAATTTAGGGTTTTTTAATTTCATTGTGCATAATACATAGTGCTTTTGTGTAATGTTAATTTAATGTTTACACGTTATCCTTGTATATATCTTGGAAAGTATGACATCATTTTGGCAATATTTATGAAGCAAACATTGCATGTATAGAAGTATGAAGTATGGTCAAAATATAGAAGCTACAACATTGTTCCCTCCCTTATTGATGAAGAGGATAGTAGTTGGAGTGTAGGGATTGATACTATAAATTTAGTTGTGCAAGTGAAAAAGAATATAGGCACACCTCTTCTTTTTTCTAAGTGAGACATATGCAGTATCTTTCAATTTTCCATAATGTTTGAATGAGAACAATGTCAAGCCATAACATCTAGAGTTACCAATGTTAATGGTTGACCACATTAATGTCAATCATTGGAATTTATGCATAGTCAATGTATGTGCCATCTTGAGGGGTATATGTTTCTTGTTACTCCATTTTATGGGTGGAATTAGTATGTGCTTTGGTTGGGTTTGGTCCGATTGAGGGCCCATGTACTTATTGAATGCCACAACAACATATGATGGGAAATTTGGAGAGTTGTATCCATTTGTGTATGCAATCAACATGACCACTCCAAGAACTCTATTTACTAACATTGCTTGGACCCACAAATTGCGGGATAGCGTAAGTCATTACCCCACACATAGTAATATTTGTTTTTCCAGTTGGTGCCCATCCTCTTATTGTGTTTCTACACAACCAATGAGTTCCATGACAATGCATGGTATTGGCATATTCAATGATTGGAGCATGTACTTGTTATAATTCCTTGTACTAATGTATGTTGTGAAGAGGTTTATTGATGTGAAATGTTGTATGTCTTCCCTAGACTAGAATATGTTAGTCCTAAACTAAAGGAGGTTCTAGTCCCGTATTGTTGAAGTAGCATTACGAGTCTTTGTCAACATATGATAGAAATGGACTTGGGTGCCATCATCACCGTTTTAGCAAAAGATTGTTTCCAAATTGATCATTGTAGTAAAGGTTGTCCATACCTTCATAACGTTGCTCTTACATGTAGAGGTTTGTAGCTTGCTAGTGGTAATTGGCTTAAGTCTTTGATAAGAATTATTGATCTGTTGTGGAATGTGCAATTGTTATTTTCTAGAAAACCTTTGTGTAAATGACTCTTAGTCTACACAAAAAAATTATGTTATGTGAAGCTCATCTCATCAATGAGAATGTACTAAACATGTTTAATATCTTCCTGGAACATTGTCATTGATTACCCATGTAAAAGGCTCAATGTCTTTTAAAGGGATGTTAAGGCCTACATTTAGAGTGGTTGCATGTTTGTTAAAAGTTGTAACTCCAACAAGGGCAAGGAGTAGTATTAGACCATGCCCAAAAGGTGCTCCACCTGACAATGCTTCTTTTATGTTGCTTATTAGGTAGGATTTACTTGTGCACACAGTGCCTTGGATGATCATCTTCAATGGGTCTTTTGTTCCTCCTACTTTTCAATGTTGTAGTAGTATGCCAAATGCAAGTTAATTTTGATGAAGGTGTGTAGATTAGTTTTTTAAAGGACTTTGACTTTGGTTGTGTATGTATTTATGTATCGATTCAAAGATTTGATAGGAGTAAAGTTTAGGTGTGGTTCATTTGTTTGTAATAGTTCTTTACCAAAATTACTTACAATTTTAGTAAAGGTTGGGCCACCAATAATCTCTGATGTCAAACTTTGCACTTGCATTTCATAAACTATAATAGACCTACAAAACAGGTAAAAACAAACTAGTTAACACTAAAATTATTAATCATGGATTGAGTGTGTAAAAATATGTGATGTGTGCGGTTTAGATTGTAATGTTGTGGATGAAAAATTAAAATAGTAAATGAATACAATGAAATTAAGATTTATAGACACCAAGCCAGTAACTTAAATACATACTTTCCAATAGTATATAAATTAATTAATATTATATTTAATATTCATTTTTTTTTAAATTGATATTTTATCTTTTTAAATTAAATTAATATTTATATTGTTAAAAAAATTAATAGTTTACCCAATCTCGTATGGAATTTAAATTCAAATAGAAATAAAATTATGAAATAATGTGGAATGAAAATTCAAATTAAATTATAATATGACGAGGTATCTTTTTAAACTTTTCTTTTACGGTAAAAGTTGTTGAACTCATCATCAACTTCACGTTCATTTTCAAACATTGAATGCGAAAAGAAATTGCATGGGAAATTGCATGGAAAAAGAAATCGTATGGATAGAGTCGTTGACCTATTCAACTTCACGGTCATTTTCGAATTTTAATTGAATGGATTTTATGGTTAAGAGTGGTTGAGGTAACCACCTATTTATTTATCAACTTTGATGGAATGAATATTGGCTTTGAAAATGAAAGGTCACTTATATGGATTTCTATATTTATTTATTTTATAATTTTATAATTAAAATTTAGTTTTAATAATAGATTTATTTAGTGAATTTATTTATATGGATTTGTATATTTATTTATTTTATAATTTAATAATTAAAATTTGGTTTTAATAATAAATTTATTTAATGCATTTATATTTGAGTGGTATAATTTTGTAATATTTGAGTTGTTTAATTTTGGAATATTTTTTTTAATTGTTAAAATTTGATGATATAGAAAATTGGAGTGTTCATCAATTCAAAATTTTGATTGAGTTTTTGGTAATTCTAGTCAATTTTGAATTGGGCAAAATTTTTATGAAAATTGTTTCACCATGCACAAGCTTTGAATCTTCTCATGCTTAAATTTTTTTGTTAGATTCTTATGAGATTTATGGCGGGAAAAAAGGTTCATTTGCTACAAGATTAGTTTACTCAACATTTGACTTGGGTGCATTCTATGAGAGACTAAATGGTTTATACTAACACATTCACTTGTTTGACCTAGCATGTAATGTGATTTACTTGCAGTGGCTAGTAACGAGGTTTAAAGTCGTATTGTATAATTTCTTTATATTGTATTGTGCAACTCCCATATAGTTGGTAGTATTAATGAAATGCATGCTAAATTGTAAATTATTCAAAATTTATATTTAGTGTGATATCATGGATGCATTGTTAGTAACACAACATTGAAATTGAGCTAATCGTTGAAGTCAAGTACAAATGTCATATGCCACATTTATTTGGGTTTAACATATGGAATCGTGTCAAACCTCATGAACATCACATGGTGCACCTCCCACGCCAATCATATTGAAGGATTATGTAAAATACCTATTGTTAGATTATGTGTAGGAGATAGTGAAGGAGGCAACTAGCTCCCGTGCTTCATGTTCATCGTTGCCTTTGCATATTCAAATCAAGAAGTAACCAAAAATTTAATTGATTTACTATTATGCGTTATTTATTCGTGCTCATTATTAAATTGTTTATACATTACGTGAATTTGGTAGGGTGCGCTCATCTCTTTCAAAGTATTATAAGTTTCTATTGTGAGGGAAAGGATTATTGATGTAACAATGACCAACATAAAAAAAAAATATAAATTATATTTGGAAGATTGAGAAGACAAATGGCTCAATGGAAACAAGTTTTAAGGACATTGGTGAGGAAGGTATAGATTATTTTGAGAACATTTATAAGGTTGAAGATAGAGTTACAATTACAAAAGTGGTTCATATGATTTCTTTCTTCTCCAATTTTTAAAATATTCAATAAAATCAAAGTCTTATGGAGGAATTTGATTGAGAGTAACTGATGTCAATATTGCATAGTTTTCAAAAAGATAAAAGCCCCAATCATGATGATCTACTAGTTGATTTTTTTTTTGTTTTTTTACTTTATAAAAGAGTATTAAAGGAGGGTCAATGAGAAATTATCTAGGAAGATTTTAGCAGCATATAATGCTACTTTTCTAGCATTAATTTCAAAATCGGACAACCCTACATCTTTTGGCATGTTTAGGCTCATCTCTCTTTGTAATTGCATCTACAAAATTATTGCAAATATTATAGCAAAAAGGGTTAAAATATTATTATCCAATTTTATATCCATTGAACAGTTTGGCTTCTTGGAAGGTATGTAGATTCATTAGGGTGTCAGGGAAGCCCAAAAGGCTCTTCATATTATAAAAGCCAATAAATAAAAGATTGTGGTGGTAAAAGTCAATCTATCTAAAGCACGTGACAAAGTTAGCTAGTTGTACTTGAGATTGATGCTCATATTTTGTCCAATGGTTAGCTCCATAAACAAATCCTACATAGTTGGAAGTGGATGTTGATATTTGACAAATATGAATGAAAGACAAATATTAGACACAAACCAAAAGAGAAAAACACTAAAAAAACAACTATACACTATACAACATCATAAGATGTGTGGATTTAGGCATAGAATCCCCTCAAATAGATCCCATTGATAAAAGATAAAAGGAGATTCCCTTCATGATTATCTAACTCATATACATTATTCTATAAACCATGTTTGACAAGACAAGGGCCATGTCATAAAGGTTCAAACTTCTCATGACTGAGACTGTTTAGCCTTATCACAAGGTGTAATGTCCCTTTCCAAATAAGAGCTCCAGAGAGGAGACTTAATGGTCTAAACCGCCCCGTTAGACTATAGCTAGGGCCAAAAAGGGGTAAACAGGGTTACTAAAGGTCACTCTAGTCAAAGGTGTTATATTCAAAAAGTGGCATTGAGCTAAAAGTGGCTAAAAGCGCTTTTAAGCCAATTTGAGCTAAAAATAGAACAAACGAGCTAAAATTAGAAGTCAACAACGAATTAGGGTTTCGGGAAGCTATAAGAGAAGGTTCAACGACCTAATTCATCATTATGTAGATTTTGACTTGTCATTAAGGAGAGAGGCGCATCTCAGGAGAAGTAGCTCAGTGGATTCCAGGAGGAATACACCAATGGCTGATTTTGGTGTTGAGAGACACACCCTAGTCACTGGGGAGGTCACACAGATCTTCCATCGATCTTCATCAGCAGTTTCGCAGGTTGCAGCAACAAGGGCACACTCATTCAGGGTGAGGGCGCAACTTTTGAGGAGGTTCAGTGGATCGAATTGTCCCTTTCAGGGAGATTTTAGAGATTCCTCTCCAACCTAGTTGAGAGGAAGGCAAGGCATATCTTTTACCTAGTTCCTCATCAGATTCTGACGGAGGAATCATCTGGGGCACACTTTCCAGACATTGGGAGTGGGGCAATTGGGGAGGACACATTCAGGGTTCCCGAGCGATCATCAGTTCAGATCCGAGGAAATCCTTCTGACCCATTTCATAGTAGACCTGAGCGATCAGTTTGAGACACACATCAACCGATTCCAACGGTGGGATCACTAGGGCACATTTTTCCAGAGCAGAGGGGGTGCATTTCCCCCAGGGGAATCCATCCGAGGACCAGATACACCAGTTGAGGTCTGGACAGTCACCATGACTGTGAGGTAAAGCAGGGCACATTGTTTGGGACAATTTCCAGGCATTTCCGAGAGGTATAGACACCAGGGTGAACTTTCCAGACTTGCAGCAGTTGTCGTACGAGCTGTCATATCCGCAATAGTTCTTCATCTCATCCATTGCATTCCACAACATTCTTCGGGTATCGGGTATTATTGTTTTAGTTGCTAATGTATTCCAGTTAAGATCCTTTTGTCATTGATCTAGTAGAGTGATTTATTTTATTCAGCTGCATTCAACATTTGTACTCCACAGATATTTTATAATATAATCTTGGCAGTCTTTTGTCGCCATTATTGTTTGAATGCTCATTTATATGCTGTAAACAATTAATCATACACACACATTAGCAGAGTTTCCTAGACTAGCCAAGTTAGGAACATTACAGTGGTATCAGATCTTTAGTCCTGCCATCCTGTGACTAAAGACGATGAGTGTAGCAAAGGACCCAGGGGGTCGTGAGCACGTAGGTGACGAATATTTCACTTACAAGAGATGCAAGGAGGGAAGACCTATATTTGATTTTCCCCCTTTTCCTCCCAACTCAGAGGAAGAGGAAGAGGCATAGAGGGAAGCAAAGAGAAGGGCAGAGTGAGATACTGAGTGTGAGGCAGAGAGGATGTTAGGAGACGAATATGAGAGACCAGAGGGCAATGGTAAGGTCCCCATGGACCCAGATGCAACCTTCATGCAGGTACTCAACAATATGGTAGTCAGTCAACAGACCATGACTCATTCTTTGGTGCACATGGCTGATAGATTGGCTATAGTGGGCACCCCGGGCACACAAGCCCCACATGCAACACATGGGAACTCAGGGGCAGGCAGTAGACCCCAATCTCCTACTCGCACAAACACCTCTTCGAGTAGGATTCCCAGGCCATTGTTCCCCGGTTTCCAAAGGGCACCCCCAGTAGCAACATAACAACCGATAACACAGAGGTCATCCACTCAGACGGAGGACATTGCAGAGTACATGAGGGAGTATGCAGCATTGGGTCGTGACTTCCATCAGGACATGACCCTGGACAAGTATTGTGGACTCAGACTCAGGAACCGCCCCCGACAGCCACAGAGAGGAGGACAACAGCAGTAGCAGGGGCATAACATTGATTTCATTCAAAAAGTTGGTAAACTCACCATAACTTCTTTTGACGGATCATCCAAATGCACCGCCAGATCTTGGGTACACAATCTAGACACATACTACAAGCTCAACCAGATGACCGAGACAGAGGCCATCAATTTCACTACCCTACACTTGGAGGGTGAGGCACACAAGTGGTGGCATCATGGATTGGTGATGTTGAGACACAATCACATCACCTCCTACAGGGAGTTCACAGAGACACTGATGGACAGGTTTGACAGGAGGGATCCCGACATCCACTTCAGGGATCTAGCCTAGTTGAGACAAATTGGCACAACAAAGGCATTCATCACATAGTTTCAGCGGGTAGCAGTGGCAGTGACAGATATATCAGAGCCCAAGCTGATCATGTTATTCACATAGGGACTCACAGAGCCCTTGAGAGGATGGGTGAAGGCATACATGCCTCACACATCGCAGGATGCCATCTTATGCACTCGATATTTGGCAGACTCAATGCCAAAGACTAAACCCTTTTCCAAAACCTTCATACCACAGAAGGACCGAGACAGGACGTCATTCCGAAGAGAATGGAAGGGCAAGGAGAAGTTGGATGATGAGACAAGGCGAGATCTTATGAGGAAGAAGCTTTGCTTCAACTGAAGAGACCCTTGGGTCCCAAGCCATAGGTGCATGGGGAAGGGAGAGATTCATTATATCGAGGTGGCAACAGACAATGTGGATAGTGAGGAGGAGGAGCATGATAGTGGACCCACTAGCTCAGAGGAGGAGTCAGCACAGGCAAAGGAGCGGCCTCCCCATATACCACCGACACCAGCAGGGGCCCACCCACCGGTAGTTCCACGACCTCCTGAGCAGGCTAACAGATGGAAACCAACAAAGGGAGGATTCATAGTGACCCTTTATGGTTTTCCCAGGTATGATACCCTCCGAATCAGAGGGACTATTCAGGGACAACGAGAAATCGCCCGGATAGATGGTGGGGCCACCCACAACTTCATTAACGCTTTATTGGTATCAAGATGGGCACTTCAGACAGAGGAGTTTGAGGGGTTTGATGTTGCAGTAGCAGATGGTTATACAATGGAGTGTCTAGACAGAGTTCCAGACTTGGAGACAAAGTTAGACAACTACACAGTGAGAGACGCATTTTATGTGGTTTACCTATCTCAGACAGATGTGGTATTGGGAGTCCAGTGGATGATCACCTTGGGAAAAATCAACACCAGTTACCAAACCTTGGAGATGGGGTTCAAAGACAGTGATGGGAAGAGGGTTGTTCTGAAAGGCATGTCAACAGGAGCACCCATGATAGTTTTGGCCAAGAGGATGGAGAGGATATTCAAACATGGGTAGGTAGCATATGTCACCAAGTGCTTGATCACTACGTGAAAGGATTCATAGGGTTGACAACATTATCATACAAAGCTCAGGAACTTGTTGGGATGACATCAACAGGTTTTTGGGTCGAGTCCACTAGGGAGACCACCTGGCAGGGGGTTTGAGGACACCATTGAGTTGGAGGAGGGAGCCAAACGTATGATCACCTCACCCTATCGTCATCCTAGGAGGTTAAAGTATGAGATAGATAAAGCAATTAAGGAATTTCTAGCAATGGGACACATCAAACCTAACAATAGTCTTTTTGCTTCTTTAATTGTCTTAGTTCTGAAGAAGGATGGTACCATGAGGATGTGCATTGATTACCGGGCCTTGAACAAGAAAACCATCAAGAATCAGTATCCTATCCCTCGCATTGACGAGTTGATGTATGAACTGCATGGGGCGGTTTTCTTCTCGAAGATTGATCTACGCTCTGGGTATCATCAGATCAACATTCGAGAGCAAGACATAGAGAAGACGACATTTCAATGTCACTTTGGACATTTCAAGTTCCTGGTTATTCCATTTGGGATAACCAATGCACTAGCTACATTTCAGTCTTGCATGGACCACATCTCCAGGGATCAATTGAGCAAATCAATCTTGGTTTTCTTTGACAACATCTTGGTCTACAACAAGACATGGCAGGAGCATATGAGGCACTTGGATGAGGTATTGAGCATCATGGACGAGCAATCACTATACGCCAAAGAGTCTAAGTGTGAGTTCGGTGTGACATATCTACTTTACTTGGGCCACATCATCAATGCATAGGGGGTACAGGTACACCAGGAGAAGATCAGAGCCATTCTGGATTGGCCAACGCCCAGGAGCGTGACAAAGTTGAGGAGTTTCTTCGGGTTGTGCAGCTATTACAGGCAGTTTGTCCAGTTTTTTTCTCAGCTTGGAGCACCATTGACGGATCTTACCAAGCATGGGGATTTCATATGAACCTATGAGTCACATAAAGCCTTTGATCACATGAAGAAATTCATGGGCACTTGTCTAGTGTTGGCATTACCAGACTTCACGTTGCCATTTGTACTAGAGTCTAACGCATCCGGTGAGGGTATCAGGGCAGTTTTGATGCAAGGAGGACACCCCATTATATTTGAGAGTAGGAAGCTCAGTCAGCCTGAGAGGTTGTACTCCATTTATGACAAGGAAATGTTGGCAATCATGCATGCCTTGACCAAATTCAAATTCAGACAATATTTGGTGGGCAACAAATTCGTGGTCAAAACAAATCACAACACCTTGAAGTATTTCCTTGAGCACAAGGACCTCAATGAGTACCAACATAAATGGGTGATGAAGGTACAAGCATTAGACTTTGACATAGAGTATGCCAAGGGGAAGAAGAACATTGTGGTCGATGCACTATCGAGGAGACCTGCATCATGTTCTTTGATGGAGATTTCAACAAATTGGAAATCCCACTTGTTAGTGGAATATTCCAAGAACAAGTTCACTTGTGAGGTTACGGATGGGCGTATACAGGATGACAGGTATAAGGTCATTGACGATGTCATATTCTACAAGGATAGAGTCTACTTAGTGCTAGATTTGGGGCTCAAGAATAAGATCCTGACAACAATTCATGATTCACCACTAGCAGGTCATCAAGGATTTTTCAAAACCTACAGACAGATCAGGGAGAGGTTCTCATGGAAGGGCCTCAAACATGACATTATGAGACACATCAGTGAGTGTGTGACTTTCCAGCAGAACAATTCGGAGCATACTCTTCCGGTAGGGCTACTTCAGGCACTTCCCATTCCAGAGCAGAAATGGGAAAGTTTATCGATGGACTTCATCACAAGCCTACCCAAGGTATGGGATAAGGACTGTATCTATGTAGTGGTCGACAGATTGACCAAGTTTGCTCACTTCTATGCCATATCGACAGAGTACAACACAATTCAGGTAGCCGAGTTGTTCTTCAGGGAGGTCTTCAGAATTCATGGGTTGTTGAGGAACATCATCAGTGAAAGGGACAATCAGTTTATTGGGACGTTCTGGAGGGATTTGTTCAGATTGATGGGGATAGATTTGACACCCAACACCAACTATCACCCTTAGACAGATGGGCAGACCGATATCCTCAACAAGTGGGTTGAAGGGTCTTTAAGGAACTATGTAGGTGGACAAAAAAGAACATGGGTCAAGTGGCTACATTTAGTTGAGCATTTCTACAACACCACTTTCCACATGTCCATTGGTATGACACCCTTTCGAGCATTGTACGGATATGATGCTCCCACTTTGGTAGATTTGGTTTTCGGGGAGAGCAGAGCTCCCAAGGCCAAGGATCAGATCATAGAGAGTCATGATATTCTCAAGTTGTTGAAAGAGAACCTGTAGATGGCACAAAACTGACAGAAGATGAGTGCGGACAAGCACGGAATAGAGCACAGCTTTGAGGTTGGGGATCTGGTTTTCTTGAGACTCCAACCTTACAGACAGTCATCTATGAAGAAGAGTGGGGTCGAGAAGCTCAAGCCCATATTTTATGGCCCTTACAGGATCATGCGTTGAGTAGGTGAGGTTACTTATGAGCTATAGCTTCCATAGGGGAGCAATATTCATAACATGTTCCACGTATCTTGCCTCAAAAAGGCAGTGGGACAATTCATCAACACATCAGAAGAGCTTCCCCCATTGGATGAGGAGGGACAGTTGGAGTTGGTTCCAGAGGAGGTACTGGAGTTATGGGAGTGGAAACCGAGGACCAGGGTCATCAGAGAATGTTTGATCAAATGGAGAGGGCTTCTAGTAGAGGGCGCTACTTGGGAGATTGAGTAGGTGTTGCATCACCCTAGATTGGTATTACTCGAGGTCAAGCAATTTCGGGAAGGGAGGATTGTAATGTCCCTTTCCAAATAGGAGCTCCAGAGAGGAGGCTTAATGGTATAAACCTCCCCGTTAGACTATAGCCAGGGCCAAAAATGGGTAAACAGGGTTACTAGAGGTCACTCCAGTCAAAGGTGTTATATTCAGAAAGTGACATTGAGTTAAAAGTGGCTAAAAATGCTTTTAATCCAATTTGAGATAAAAATAGAACAGATGAGCTAAAATTAGAAGTCAACAATGAATTAGGGTTTCGATCAGCTATAAGAGAAGTTTTAGTGACCTAATTCATCATTATGTAGATTTTGACTTGTCATTGAGGAGAGAGGTAGCTCAGTGGATTCCAGGAGGAATACACCAATGGTTGATTTCGGTATTGAGAGACACACCCTAGTCAACAGGGAGGTCACACAGATCTTCAATCGATCTTCAACAACAGTTTCGCAGGTTGCAGCAACAAGGGCACACTCATTCAAGGTGACGGCACAAGTTTTGAGTAGGTTCAATGGATTGACTTGTCCCTTTCAGGGAGAGTTCAGAGATTCCCCTCTAACCCAGTTGAGAGGAAGGCAAGACACATATTTTTCCTAGTTCCTCATCAAATTCCGATAAAGGAATCATCTGGGGCGCACATTCTAGACATTGGGAGTGCGACACTTAGGGAGGACACATTCGGGGTTTCCGAGTGATCATCAATTCAGATCCGGGGAAATCCTTTCGAACCATTTCACAGTAAACCTGGGTGATTCGTTTGAGACACACATCAGTTGTTTGCGACGGTGGGATCACTAGCGCACATTTTTTCAGAGCAGAGGGGGCATATTTCCCCCAAGGGAATCCATCCGGGGACCAGATACACCAGTTGAGGTCTAGACAATCACCAGGACTGTGAGGCAGAGCAGGGCGCATTGTTTGGGACAATTTCTAGGAATTTCTGAGAGGTATAGCCACCAGGGCGAACTTTCCAGACTTGCAACAGTTGTCATACGAGTTGTCATATCCACAACAGTTCTTCATCTCATCCATTTCATTCCACAACATTCTTCGGGTATCGAGTATTATTATTTTAGTTGATATTGTATTCTGGTTAAGATCCTTTTGTCATTGATCTAGCCGAGTGATTTATTTTATTCAACCGCATTCGACATTTGTACTCCACAGAGATTTCATAATATAAGCTTTGCAGTCTTTTGTCGCCATTATTGTTTGGATGCTCATTTATATGATGTAAACAATTAATCCTACACACACATTAGGAGTGTTTCCTCGACTAGCCAAGTCATAAACATTACACAAGGATGCAACCACCTTCTCTAAAAGAATAGGTTTTAATGAATAGATCATAATGGCCCTTGGTATATATTTTTAGAAACCTCTAGAGAAGTCAAGGGGTGAGATTCTCATCTAAAATTTCAAGCTCAACCAACCATTGTTCCCAAGGGGAAAAATTAGTAGAAATTTGATAATTAGTCAAAGGGAAGGAATCTCACATTCAATGAGCAAAACTACTTCAATACCATAAGTTAGATGAAAAGGTGTACATCTAGTTGCAATTTTGATGGAGGTACAATATGGCTAGCGGGAAACATCATAGTGTGCCAATTCAACTTGTGTTTGGCTATTGTTCACTAAAGCATAGTCTTCAAAATATTAACAACTTTGACTCAATCATTTGCTTATGGATATTGGGGGTAGCATATTCATGGTTGAATCCCAACTTGGTGGCTAATGTTGTCATCATCACATTCTAAAAATGTTTTTCCATGGTCAAAAATTATTTCTTAGGCAGATCGAACGTAGTGATAAAATGGTTTAAAAAGAACAATTTCGTCATATAGCCATCCTTCTAGAAAATTTGAGTATGGAGGTAAACGAAAATATCCCCTTACCAGGGGTCATTAGTGGAAATGAGGAAAAAATGATCATCTTTGAGAGAATATTTCACGAGTCACTACAAGGAAAACACCTTGTAGTAGAGGTTTTTGCGGAGGTTTTTAGTGTTGCAAGATTGGGTAAAAAAAAAAAACTCCACTACAACCTTTGTTATTCGTAGCAGAGGTTTTAACAGATGTTCCATATAACTAAAAAGGTTTGGGCAGGTGAAAGTTTTTTTTTTGGTTGATGCTTGTACTCGTAAAAACGCATCGATGTGGTACTGAGTATCACACATCAGTGTGTACACATAAATACAAAGCATCAGTGTGTACACATAAATAAAAAGCACCGACGATTTTTATGGTTTATGCACACACTGATGCGTATTGTAATCATGCGCACCGAAATATTTTGAAACAATAAAAATATAATTGTACAATATGTCATTTAAAGTGGTGGTGCTTTTTCACAGTTTTTAGCACCGATGCGTATAACTCATAAAAATGCGTTATTTAGTGAGTTCATAAGAACACAATGCACCGATATGTATAGATTTTAATTAAATTTTTTTTTACAAATTTTCAATTAATCATCTCAAAATCAAATATTTTTTTATAATAATATTGTTTTTTATAATTTTGTTATTGTGTTCTAATATAATGTTTACATTAATGCGTTATCAAATGGATTACACCTCTATTATTTGCAACAATGTAAATAACCCATATATTAATTAATCAACAACACGACATTTGACAATGCAATAAAATAATAAACTCATTTTATTATATATGAATAAGTGACCGTTGTCATACAAAATAAGACAACATAAAGGTCCACATTAATCAAAATGTAACCAATTTGTAATTGTTATACTCGTTGGTAACGTGTCCTCGTGCAATTGGGACAATATGTCAAGTACATTAAACAAAATATCTGATTTTCATTGACAAATGTTCTGAAACATACAACTTGCAATAACATTCAATTATATTGATTGTCATTCGACATCACTTGAATTGTTGTCATCGCTCAAGCTACGTGCATGCGTCATTTCTCCATCACTTGTAGGCGATATTGTACTTTGGTTATTTAACCTAATGTTTTCTTCATCAACTTGTTTTTTATGTTCCACCTCTTCATGTTCCATCTACAAACATAGAAATAAAGTGTAATAAGTATATCAATATTTATATATATAGTAGAATATACATGATTGCGTAAATAAAAAAGCGTACCATGATAGTGACTGTTTCACAAAAAATACACATTCTTTCGAAGACAAGTTGCATGTCATCTCTCAAAATATCTTATGTTGGATGCACTCCATACTTTGTTTCCTGCATGTTTAATACATCATGACAAAGCACGATCGATATAATTAATGTAAATGTTTCTTTTGTTCCACTAATTATCAAACAAGGGAAGTTAAGTAACATAGCTACTTACAAATTGTTCAATTCAACCTTGATACTTCAACATATAGTCACAACATATACTTAACCTAATGTTTATCAATTCTTCGGCTGACATATATTTGTATGTTAGTACTTATTAGAAGACATCCATAGATGAGTGTAAATTATTTATTTAAATATAAAAATTATAACGAAGATAAAATTTTAAGTAAGACCAAAAAAGTAAGTACTCACAAACTTTCCTATCAACCGTTTTATTCCTCGTCATCCTGTCTTATGTGTTGAATGGGTTTTATTATTTTTTTCTTTTCTACAACAAAACAATTGAAATATAATATTTCATACGATAATTAAATTCGATGTACATAAAAGAATAAATGAATGATTACATACCTCTAATGCACATTGTAATTGTTGGGATGGCTCTTCCTGCGATGCAATTATGTTATTTTCTTTTACCATCTCCTCGTGCACTTTTTTGGACATCCCCAACATGTATTAGTTTTTCCCTTGGAATTTCCATGGCATGCTTTAACCAACACACATCATTAATTTAAACCTACAGATAATTCAAATATATTAAAATTTCAATACAACTTAAAGAAATTGTCTCGTTAGCCCCTAAGGGGCAGCTCAATTGGCATTTATCGTGATATGAAGTGTTATGTTCGATGAGGTTCCGAGTTCAAATCCCCCCGACTTACCCGTGCCTACGGAAGGGGCATACGTATGGCACTTGGAGGTTATAGTGGTAGCGGTCGTAATCAACCCCGTGTCACGCGAGTATGAGATCGGGCCAATTGCCAATTTCGCCAGATACAAAAAAAAAAAAAAAAAAAATTTTTGTCTTGTTCTCTTGTTGGGATGGGCTACCATCGCGCTTGTTGCAATAAGTTGTTTTCCTTGAAATTCTATTGGCCATATTTTATAAAAAGAAAAAGGCAGGAATCATCAAATATTAAAATTAGGAATTTTTTACAAAAAAAAAAAATCATTGTGTGTAACAAAATAGTACGCACCATTGCATTAATAATATGTAGACGCACAAGTGCATCAATAATATGTATATGCATCAGTGCTCTGTAAATTAATAGAAGCACATGTGCCTCGTTACTATTTATTGCGCACCCCCGAGCATATGAACAAATTTAAAATATGACACTTTCAATATATATTTTTTTGTTTGTTAATTTGTCCATGACATGTGGGACTAACCTGTGGCTAAGAAACCGTGACTCAGGGGCATCTAAGTAGTCAAAATCACTCGGGGATCGCACCTGGCCTGAGCCACACCAACCCTTAACATGGCTGGATTTTTTGTCTCCGCAGGTTTCGAACCGGTGAGTTTAACATCACGGAGCGCCTTAACAGCGCACTCTGTCACCGACTGTCCTACACCTCGAGGACTGACACTTTCGATATTTTTTTATTTTTATTTTTTTATACTAGGGGAATCGGTAACAACGGCAGTATCGTACTCGCGTGACACGGGGTCGAATCCTGCCGGCTGCCTTATAAACCCTAGGGAGAAACGCACAGCCCGCAAGCACGCCCTCCGAGTA
>SNQJ01S0014168.1:75464-87719 GCA_010110895.2 Picea sitchensis
AGTATCGTACTCGCGTGACACGGGGTCGAATCCTGCCGGCTGCCTTATAAACCCTAGGGAGAAACGCACAGCCCGCAAGCACGCCCTCCGAGTAAATCGGGGTGAGAATCGACCTTGAGACCTCATTTTACATAGTTCCTTCCTTTTACACGGCACTTGCCAATCGGTCTACACCCCTGCGGGCTACACTTTCGATATTAAAAACAAGGTTATTTTTATTTTAAACTTCACGTTGTTGTTGAGAGGAACATGCGCACTAGTGCGCTATTCCTAAACAATGCGCACCACGAATCACAAAAGCATTTTATTTAAATAAAACTAACAACGAAAGGGTTTGGGATCCAATGCAATGAGTAATCCCATTGCAATAGATACTAACTACCCCATATATGAGTAAAGAAAGACTATAAAAATATGTTTCTAAAAAAAAATTCTATTTGTGAAATATAGAGAGGAAAACCAAGATAAACGACCATAATCTAGGGCTTCCAATATTGAATGTAACTATGAAACCCTTTCATTTTTTTTATAATGCACTGAAATTTGTTTAAATCAAATAGGGGAAATATTAAGATGATTAATAGAAGAAAATCACATACCTGAAATTTATCCTTTGCAAATTTGTATGTAAATTTGGCTTTTCAAAAAAATCTACCCACTCCAAAGACTTTGTTGATAAATCTCTCTTGCACAAATCTCCCCACTAAATTTTGGCAAAAGAATGAAATAATGATTAGGGATTTCATTTATAAACACATACATTTTAAAACTATAAAATTCCTACTCATTTTTTTGTTATATATTTCAGTGCATTGATGATAAACACACGCACTGCTTTTCTTTAACTTACTTTTCATTTTTTTCTTTTCTCCCTTTAGTGGTGCACCTTTTGTTTTTGTAAATCAGTGTAGGAATCTATATTACTTGCAGGTATTATGATACAAAAAAGGGGGGGGGGATCCTAGTCTTCCTAGACCAGGCCAGGGGGTCCCTGCTGCTAGTGTTGATAGTTACGATGGATGTATCTAGTTTGCCACAAAGGGAAACCAGACCAGACCTTCCATACCCAGTTTCAAAAGCACAGACATAATGAACTAACTAAAACTTTCCAACTAAACCAGAGTATGTTACAAGTCTAAACTAACCTGCTACTGCCTGGGAATAACTGCCATTAAACTAACAAAATCCAAAAAGCTGAAACTAAGAGGTGTTACAACACCTGGGGGTGCTCCTTCCCGCCATCCACTTGGCCCTTGTTATCTTCCTTTGGAGAGACCGTGGAGGTCTTCTTGATTTGAAATGGTGCGCCTTGTCCATCTACAGGCGTGATGTCCATGTGATGAACATAGCATAGGTAAAGGTGGAATTGTGCCTCCAACCGCTCCAACTTGCATATTTGGTTCTTCTCTACCTCTACTAACATTTTGATGATTGTCTCCAAACTACTGAGGTGACGCTAGATCTCGTCCAACATTGTCTTGGTCTCCCGGTTATCCTCCTATCTTGCTTCCTCCCTTTCTAAATTCACTTTCCCAATCAACATCTTGGTTAGCTAGGCCATCTCTATCGTTTTGTGGTAGAGGGTTTCCTTGGGTCACGTAGCCCCCAGATCAGTCACCCAGTCCGCTTTCAACGCCATGTCACCCCACTCTTTTCCTTTGCGCTCGTCCTTTAATTCCTCTTCCCACTGGGTAACTGCTTCCTTCCCCTTCGGCACCACCGGAGTGTGGAAGGTGCCTTCCGCATCTTTCGCTGCCTGCTCCATTCTTGTTAACCGCCGTGAACTTTCCGGGAATTCCTTCCCAAGGGGGCTCCTCTTCCTCTACGTATTCTTCAGTCGTGCCATCCCTCTTTGCCTACCACAGATCCTGCTTTGGATATTCTCCCTATCCCTCCCTTCACAAGTTTCCTTAATCTCTCTGCTCTTGAAACTGTAATGACCCTTACTGCTTTGCTTCCTCTATTTTCTTTTATGCCTGTTGTCCCTCTTCTTATGGCATTTCCTCTGATGCGGGTCTGTACTTCCTGCCATAATTTGCTCGAGGTGGTGAGCACTCCCGTCATTATTTGTTGGTAAGGCTCGTCTGATCATGATGGTACCACCTTTATCCTTGTACTTGCCACTGCCTTTACTCGCTTGTGATCTGACTGTCCCTATCCCCGTACCTGGACTGGGGGCTGGTGGATCGTTCCTAGTTATCACCATCTCCTCATGCCTTAATTCATTCTTCACATTCCGCTTGCTGCCTAGCCATTCAACCTTGCTATCCCCACGACTCTTGTTGGTGTATCGTCCTGGATTCCTTTCGCCCACCTGCTGCCTATAATGATCTCGCATGATAATTGGTGGCCAAGTGTTAGGAAATCATACTCTGCATGGGTCCCACGTTCTTCCGAGAAGCCTTGCGTTGTCCTCCTCGATGTGACTACCAATTTTGAAGCTGCCATCATGATCTTTTTCCACCAGGTGCCTGCAGTCTGTCCTAAGTTGCCCGCTGGGTATCCTGGTCCAGGCCTCGTCTAGTTCCGGGCCTTCCTGGTTGACCTCCTCGTTAGTGAGTCTGTCCACTAGTGCATTCACTGTCCTGCGCACCCAATGAAACTCCACCATGATCAAGGTTCTCAGATGCTCCGAGATTTTTTTCAGGGAGTGTGCTAGGCGCTAGTGTCGCTGCACCTTTCCCACTCTAGTGTCGTTTTGGAGTTTTTTCGTCGTGTTGATTACTAGGGTGGAGTCACCTTCTATAATGGTGTTTGTCATCTCTTCTCTTCGTAGGATTTCAAGACCGAGTTCCAGGGCTCCGAATTCCGCTGCGTTGTTTATTGAGTTGCCTATGCTCCCAACATATAGGCCGATGATGTTGCCTCCACTGTCTCTGATTACTCCACCTGCCCCTGCCACTCCCAGATTTCCTTTTGTCGCCCCTCAAAATTCAGTTTGAGGATCCTGACGGAGGAGGGGTCCAACTACAGACTACTATCAGGATCTGTGGTTCACGACCCACAGGTATGTTATAGATTCAATCTTTTAGATAGAAAAATTCTAGGATGCGAGAGTCTTGGTCTGTAAGTTGAATTTTCACCTTATTGTGGTTAAGGCTCTACACCATTTCTCTTATTTGAGAGACTATTGCATCCTTTAGCCTCTTTGTCGGTAGGTTGTCATACCTGAAAATGCGCCTGCTCCTTTCTTTCCAAATCGTGCAGATGACCATCCCCTGCATTAGACTCCAACATAGTTTAACCATTTCATTTTTGTTGTATCTCTCATTCCAGTCTTTGATTGTTGCTCTGATATCCCCCCTGACCCCATTCAATTGGCGGTAGATGCATGCCACCCAATCCCAAATCTCGGCTGTGTAGATGCATTTGTCGAGGAGATGATAATTTGTTTCCTCCTTGACCTCACAGAGATGACAGCGAGAGAGACCTATGAAACCCCTTTTCGTGAGGTTCTCCCAGGTTAAAATTCTATTGTGTAGTACTAGCCATTCAAACATTTTGATTTTTGGCCATTAGGGACTCTTCCATATCTTCTCCCATTGTGGCTCCAGATTTTCTTGGTACTGGACCGCAATGTAATGTCGAGCTTATTTTAGGTTAAATTCACCTCCATTTTTCCTACCCCGCCTCAATTGATCATCTTCTTTTGAGACCTCTATTTTCCTTTTCCCCAATTCCTCCTCCACCTCTTTCGTTATCGTTTCGACCTGGGCTCCATTTTGTGGATTAAGCTTGTCACATATCCTCCATCTGGTGCTGCCATCCCTTTGCTTCCAGTATTGATGGATTTTCATTTTTCCTTGCCCGATCATTTTTTGTTTGAGCTCCTCCCTGTTCAGAGTTTCCATTTTGGGTTCTTGTTTCCATGCATCCTCCAAGAACCTTGTTGTTCTACCATTTCTGACTTCCCAGAAACTATGATTCGGGATCTAGTTTTTATTTCTCCAAGCGGGATTCCAAATGGCTAACCCCTCCCTTGTGCCCATGAACTGAACTCGCTCATGGTCGTTGATGTCCGGGGCATATTTGGCTTTCCAGAGATTCGACCACAACACTGATTTTTCTTTTACCCATCTCCACCAAAGCTTTACCCCTTAGGCCTCGTTGGTTACCTATGGGTCTTGTAACCCTAGGCCTCGTTGGTTACCTATGGGTCTTGTAACCCTAGGCCTCCTTTGCTTTTTGGTCTGCATACCTTATCCCAAGCCACCAGGGCCCATTTCTTTTTGTTCTATGCGCCTCTCCATAGGAAAGCTCTTTAGATGACTCTTATCTTTTGTAGTATGCCTTTGGGGGCTGGAAACACTGACATCCTAAACGTCAGAATTTCTTGAAGGACCATTTTGGTGAGGATAAGCCTTCCGGCCAGGTTTAGAGCTATGTACGTCCATTTTTTTACCCTCTCCTGCAATTTACTTATAACTCCTTCCCGCGTTGCATTTTTGCATGCTCTATCCGTCAGGGGGATTCCCAAGTATTTCGTTAGGAGTGTTTTACGTTCAAACCCCAAAATGTTGGCCAAGTTTCTTTGAATTGCTAGATTAGTATTGAAAAAATATATCATGGACTTGGAGTGATTGATTTCAGCCCCCGAGGCTTCCCTGAAGTCTTCTAAGATTTTTTTATAAGCCTTCTCTTCCTTTACCGTGGGTGTGCCAAGGAGCAGGGTGTCATCAACGAACTGTTGGTGTGTTGATGTCGAACAATTTTCAAATAGTTTGAGGCCTTTTATTTCACCAGTTGTTGTTGCATTTTTTATACTTCTGCTCAGCCCTTCCAACATTAGTATGAAGAGGAAGGGCGATAATGGATCCCCTTGTTTGATGCCTCTAGACAAATAGAAAGGTTTGGTTGGGGATCCATTTATTAACAACGACAAACTTATTGTTAGGACTAGAGTGATGATCCAATTGATCCAATGTTGGTCGAAACCAAAAGCTTCCAGTGTCTTGGCCATGTAGTGCCAGCTTATTTTGTCATAAGCCTTCGCCAGGTCAAGTTGGATTATCATCCCCCCTCTCCTTTGAATTTTCAGAGTGTGGATTATCTCATTGGCTTGCATGATATCGTCTAGGATTTGTCTCCCTTCCATGTAGCCAGACTGTTCCTGTGAAATCAGTGTAGGAAGGAGTGGTTTCAGTCTATTGGCTATGACTTTGGATATTATCTTATAAACCACATTGCACAAAGCTATTGGCCTGTAGCGATCCAGAGTTCTAGCTTCATTTTCTTTTGGGATCAGAGTAATCATCATGGCATTTAAATCTTTCAGGATGGACGTCTAGCGTCTGGAGTCCTCCACCATCCCATATATCTCATACTTAACCACATCCCAGCAGTCTTTGAAGAATTTCACTGTGAATTCATCTGGGCCTGGGGACTTTCCATTGGGCATCTCCTGGACCACTTGGTCGATTTCTTCCTCTGTGATGGGTTTGCATAGGATGACATTTTGATCCTCTGTGACCAATTTGGGGATGTGCTAAGTTATCCTCTGGATGGCCTTGGATCTTTCTTGGTTGGGCTCTTTGGATATCCCTTGGAAGTGATTGACCAATGTATTTTCAATGTCCTGGTGGGATTCTCTTTCAATCCCATCTTGATCCCTAATCTTCAAGATTTTGTTATGAGATATTCTTGCTATAATTGTTCTGTGAAAAAACTTGGTGTTCCTCTCCCCTTCTTTAAGCCACCTTATTCTGGATTTTTGGCGCCAAAGGGTCTCTTCATGCTTACATCTTGCTTCTCATTCTTGGATCATTTGATTTTCTTATTTTTTCCAATCCTCTATGTATCCCTCTCGGATGCAAAGTTCCTGCAACTTCCTCATCCTGTCCTCGATGCTTTTTTTCTCCTGGTTTGTGTTCCCGAAGACTTCTATGTTCCACTCCTTAAGTTTTTGTTTGATGTACTTGAGTTTCTTGTGTAGTTTGAACATCCTTGTCCCTTGAATTGGTTGATGTTCTCCTTGAATGTGGGGTGGTCGATCCAAAGTTTCTGAAATCTAAATGGCATGTTCTTTGGTGTGGTCAATCCAAAATTTCTGAAATCTAAATGGCATGTTCTTTGGTGTGGTCTGAAAATTTTCTCCAATTGCATTGGCTAGTGATCTGATCCCCCCCAGGGGAGGATGCTGCAATCCATAGCTAAACTCTGCATAATGATGGATTCCAAGACCAAGAATCTGTCTAGCCTTGTGGCTACTTGGTGGTGAGCTAGTTGTTTTTTATTCCAGGTGAACTATCCATTACTGGTCATGATGTCCACAAGCTCCATTGTGTCTATGAAAGCTGAGAATTCTTCCGCATCCCTGACCAGTGTCCCGTTACCCCCTTTTTTCTCAGCTAGAGTAGTAATGATGTTGAAATCCCCGACTAGAATCTAGTGGCGGTTACTGGTTCGTTCTTTTAAATTCTCTAGGTCTAGGAGCATTCTCCTTTTTTCCTCCAGCACCTGTGGGCCATAGACATTCGTGCATAGGACATCTGTCATGTTCCCTATAACTTGCATGTTAACAGATAGTGCGTTTCTCGTGGATTTTGCCGAGAGTAAGTTCATCGATTGTGGGTTCCACAAATTGAGAATTCCTCCCACGGTCTGTTGGCTTTCTACAGCCAGTATCTTGTACTTACTCCAGTGTTTTTTATTGATTATTTCCATTCTGTCTAGATTGAATTTTGTTTCTTGAATGAAACAGAGGTCAGGTTGTTCCTTCCTCAATCTATTTTTAAGGATTCGTTGTTGTCTTGGGTTGTTTAGGCCTCTTATATTCCAAGTAATNGAGTTTATCAATAGGGCTCCTAGTTCTTGTAAGGCTACGTTGTTTGATTTCCTGCCCTTCTTCCTCCTTGCCTGCTTGGGTGAGTGTTGTGGCTATCCATCTTCGGTTTTGATGATATTGAATGCGATCCAGTTGCTCCGCAGGCACATTGTCAACTCCATATCTTTTCCATTGTTCCAGTATGTTCAGGAGGTCTATCCCTTCCCTTTCCACGATATCTTTGAGATCTGGGTCTTCTGTTCCCACCTCACTTGGTGTCATCTCAACATCTTCGTCTACCTACTGCATTGGGGTGTTGGCATCTTCGTTTCCTCCTTCCATAGAACTTGTGTTGCCTCCTAACTCTCCCTTGTTGTTTGGATTTACTATGTTCTCATGAGTTGCTTGTTCACTTGTTTCCCTAGCTTTTGTCCTTTCCTTCCCCCCTTCTTCCCCCTGGTTGGGGCTACCCCTTCCTTATGCTCTACTCCTGGCTTCCGGGTTACTTCCTGTTGGGGGCTTGCCTTGTCTTTTATTTCCCGTGCCTTTGTGATTCGGCCTCACAAAACCGTCCTCATCTTGTTGTTGTTTGGTAATTTCCAATTCTTGTTTTTTATTGAGAGGGAATTCTCTTAGTAGGTGTCCATATTCATGACACCTTCTGCATTGAAGCAAGATCTTCTCATAATCTATACTTTGGATCCATTCCTCATCCCTAAACTTCATGCTTATGGCCTCCAGGAGAGCCTCCGAGACGTCCATCTCTATGCAGATCCTTTCATAGGATGTGTATCATCCTTTTAATGATGCTTCCACTGTCTTGACATATTTTCCAAGCTTGTTCCCTATTGCTTTGAAGGTGGACAACAACCAGTAATCTAGCGGCAAGGAGTAAAGCCTTAGCTAGACTGGGACATTTTTAAAGGTTTCTTTCTCTGGGGAGAAGTTTTCCTTCCATGGCTTCATGTACATCCCCGATGAGGCATGGAAATATGCCCCCCCCTCAAATATTTTATCCCTGTCCTCTAGGTTCATAAAGACTGCTGTAAAGAAACCTTTCAATCACAGATGGAGTTCAACTTCTCCACTCGGCTTCCATTAGTATTTTATCCAGCTGCGCATAGTCTTTTATGTGGGTCACAAGCCCATAAACTTGCAGATCAGTGCATGCGTCTTCATCTGATCTTGGAAGAGTTGAGTTTGGGGGTCTTCCAGAATAACTTTGGGGATCAAAGTTGTTTTAGGTTTACACGGGTTATGCCCACCTACCTCACTAGGGTTCAACGTTTCTTGCATATTGTTCTGGGCTTCTCTGGCCTCCTCTCCCACACGATCACTTTTTCCTTGGTTGACCTCTTGATTCTTTTTTGTCCCTGATCCTGAGGTTCCTGTCAGGGGTTCCTTAAAACTAACGCCGCGTGGGCCTTTCCCTCTATCCACCACTACCTGCTTGTAGGAGGGAGTTCCACTCCCTCCCCCTCTGGTAACCATGTTGACCGCTGCTAAAATCGTAACTGTTAAAACCTAGACTTGAATCGCTCTTCAGAGGATGTAAATCGACCCACAACCCTTTTTACTCTTTAGTGGTGCACCTTATATTAAGATGCATCGATGCATTCTTTTTACAGGAACACATTGGGTTGTATTGGTTTCTAAGTGCACCGTGGAAGGTTTATGGTTTTAAAATTATTATTTTTGGTTTAATAATCAATTGTTATAACCTTTTCTAGTGTGTTCGTTATACGCACACCGATGCACTTTGTTATTGGGGAGCACTGTGATGCATTTTGTTTTTTAGAAAATAAAAAATGATATTTTAGTATTTTATATTAATAACGGTTATCGATGTGCTTTATTTTCTAAGCACCGATGCATTATGTTTTGTAAGAGCACCAGTGTGGTCAATCGACTTAGGTGCGTCGGTGTTAAAACCTTCACAAAAACAACTGCATGCCCACCTTCGCTAAACACCTCGACTATAAACATATAAGGGATAATTTTTTCCAGGGGGGGGTGAGGTGTGGTGTTCTATAAAAACCTCCACTATAAGGTGTTCTCCTTGTAGTGAGTGTTCCACAAAGTTTGATGGAAGTTCCAAAATAAATTTGGCTAAGGTGAGAGCCTCTTTGGCTTCAGGGGTGACAAACTCAAGATCAAATTCTTATAAGGCAACAATCTAACAAGCATATTTACCATATATCAAGTGTCAACTGAACATATATTGCATTGGATTAGGATTCGCCATAAATTTGGCAACATGAAGAAGGATATAATGTCAAATATTTTATGGTGAGTGGGTGACAACAAATGCCAACTTCTCATTGTAATTGATTGTAATTCAAGTTCAGAAAGGTTCTTATAATTAACATAAAAGATAATGTGTTTCGTTCTATCAATGTCTCCTTGAACTAAAAATGATTGGCAATGAACTTTGAAGTCGATACATACATAATGAAACCATGGCCTAAATAAGGAGGATGTCACAAAATGGTCGATTTAAGGGAACCATTTGGCATGTAAAAAGCATGATTAGGTTTCTCATCCCATACAAATTTCCCACCCTTGTGCAATAAGTGCAAGAAACTATGAACTCAAGTGGTGAGATCCATAATAAACCATCAGAACAATTTGGATTTCCCTTGTAAGTTTTGAAGTTAATGAAGGGTATGTAGAACATATAACAACACTTTATTATTAGCTTAAGATGATCGACAATGATGACCAACTTGGAAACAATGAAACTAAGGAGGTGCCCAATAATGATGCAAAAGGCACACTTCAATGGATTGAGATGAATCTTGTACTTGTGACATTGTTCAGAAATGGCTCTTAAAACCATGAAATGTGTTTCCCATTACTTAGAGAGAGTAGCGAGATCATCCAAATAATTCACACGCTTTATTAGTCATATCATGGAAAGCATAAGACATGGCATGCTAAAAGGTGGCTCCAACATTTTAAAGGCTAAAAAGCATAACATGATAGACCAAATTACCCCAAAGTGTAGTAAAGTAATATTACGTTCATCATGTGTTTGAATTAAAATATGATTATAGCCAAAAAAAAAACATCCATAAAAGACAAGGCTTCATTACCAATACAAGCATAAATGACCTTGTTGATAATTAACAAAGGGGAGTTATCTTTTGGGCAAGCATTGTTTAACAGGGAGATAACTGCAAAGTAGTTGGTCCCTGCCATGTTGAATAATTATCGAACCCTCAATTTTGTTATCTATTGACATTGAATATCACCATTGATTTTTCATAGTTATCCAAGATCAACCCATTTTCCCTATTTATTTTTTAATTTTGGCATAATCACATTTTCATAACTTCGAATATAAATGAAAAAAAAAAAAAAAAAATTACAATAATTTTTAAATTATATTTAAATATATTGATAAATTCTACATGAAGTAATTTATTGAATTTAATCCATATTTTCTCATTGTAATAAGAATGGCCAAATATACTCTACAACACAATATTGATTAAATAAATTTTATATGTAATGACATATAATACATTAAAATAAAATACTCATATTAAATCAAATTAGACATATAAATTAATCTTTAAAATAATAATAATAATAATAATTAATTATCATAACTAAAAGTTTGCACTATTATTTTTTATTTATAATTAATAATTCCAAAATCAAAATAAATTTACATTGATTTTTAAAAAATACTAAAACCTATTATAACTTAGTTTTTATATAAAGAGGGGGTGGAGATAATGGAGGATCTTCCGTTACTAGGGCCTGCAGATTCGTCTTTAGTTGGTTTTGAGCAGGTGCAGCCTGGATCTGTCTTCCCCCCCTCAGCTTACCTAACATTCTCCCCGTCGCTGCCATTTCAGGAAGGGTCCCAACCAGGTTTGGTGGAAATCTTGTCGGTGGATCTGTTGGGCAGTTCTAGCTGGAGAGAGGCTGAAATATTCTTCTCTCGAACTTTAGGTTTTCCAGCGCCGTGTTATAAGGAGGGTTTTGATTATGTTGAGGGTTTTGAAGCAGTTGGTTCTGGGGGTTTAGCACGTCAGGTGCTACTTGGAAGTGGCTTGGGGGGGGCTCATCAAAAGAAGATTTAAGAGTCTCACTTGCAGGTCATCTGGGGTTAGCGGAACAAAGAGGGTGTGTTAGCCCAAGTCTAAATAAAGGGAAAGGCTCATGGCTTAGCAGTGAATCTGAAGTGAAGGATGAGCGTAGAGGGACGTCAAAACGAAGCCGAAAAAACTGGATGAAATCTAAGAAGGCAGGGTTCAATTATGTGGTAGGAGAGGACGTTAGCTGGGTCAGTGTGCTCAGAATGTCAACAAGAACAATGGTTGGAAGGGCTATGGGACAAAATTTTGCAATCAAAACAATGATAGATTGGGCATATTTGAATTGGAGGGAGTCTCTGGGTTATGTGCCGAAAGTGGTAACCCTCACCTGTCGTTGGTTTGCTTTCAAATTCCTTAAAGAAGAACAACTACTGTGGGTTCTGAATAGGAATTGGGCTCTGGAACATACCCCTTTATTACTCAAGCCATGGTATTGAATTTTTTATGTAAGCAGGGAAAGGGTGGACACGATCCCTTTGTGGGTGCGCCTCCCAGGGCTGCCGCTGCATTTATGGGATTTAGTACATTTCCGGAAAATTGGAAACATTCTTGGACAGTTCATGGAAGCTGATCTCTCATTTATAGAGACCAGACAAAGACAAGTAGCTTGTATACTGGTGAACATAAATGTCAGAGAAGGTCTTGCCGAAGATATTAATCTGGTTTGGGGACCCTGATGTCATTAATCAGACCCTGGACTATGAGAATGTGCCCTTCCTTTGTCAGTGATGCCATGTCTATGGTCATCTAGCTTCTGATTGCAGACTTCCTTTTCAAACCATAAATGGAAGAAGGAAAAATCAGGCAGAAAAAGGGAAGGGGAAGGCAGTGGAAAAGGGGAAGGGCTCGGGGTCTTCAATTTCGCACCCTTCATCTACTTAAGACCCTTGTAGCAAATCGGTGAGAGAGGACTTAGGGAACAATAGTCAAGAGGAGGTGACACCGACCACTCAGACGATGTTGACAGAAGAATTGTCGGGAGAGGCTCTTCCGCTGGGACCTCTTTTCCTGGGTTTTCCTTCTCTCCCCCTTTCTTCTTCCTTTAATTTTTTTATGAACAATGTTACTATTTCTGGCCTTGACTGGGTGGAAGGGTTAAAAAATCTCTCATTATCCTCTGGGCAGTCGAGTCATCCCCCCCCCTGTCACTTGTTCTTGTACCTTAGAGAGAGGGCTCCCCCCCTATTTTGGAATCTGATCTTGCAGACCCTGAAATTGACCCCTATCTTTCCCCTACCGAGTCTACTGTCACATACCCACCACGACAAAAATAAAATTTTCGCTCTTCTTCAAGGGATAGAATCCCCAAATTCCTACGGGGGCCTAGCGCAGGCTAGCTCTTCCCTTATCCACCTCCATGTGATCGTTGGTTATGACCACAGG
>SNQJ01S0014168.1:97708-109695 GCA_010110895.2 Picea sitchensis
GCCAACTCATCAACTACTTGTCTCAACCATGTACTCAACATGTACCTCAACCAAAATATCTCATCAATTTCATCATCCAAATCTGATTTGTAGCTCTGTAATAGACCTGGTGTATATGATCACATTCCTGCAAACCTTCCTTAACTTTAAAAACAAGAGACTAGCATTTTCATCAAACTTGTTTTTAGTCTCACATGTGTAGTTTTGGATTAGTCAGCAACCCTAACTTGAAGTAATCATAACTTTGAACCTGTAATGTATAAATATCTGAAACTGATACACAATGTTCTTCAGTATGATTTATGCAATTTCTCCAAGTGGCACTACTTGGAACCTCTCAGAAAAGGAGTTATAGCAAAAATGACATACCTTGTTGAATTCTGGCTTATTCTAGAGAGCGACCTTGTAGAGAGTGCCCCACACAAAATGTTTGATGAAATGATCTGAAACTATTACAAATAATACTAAATATTTTACCCTAACCAACACATTTTGTCTCACTGAATTTGGATCTTTTATGAAGAAGTTATGACGTTTTTACTCGAAACACCTGATTTTGACTAGTTTCAGGACTGTCCACAAACCCTATTTTCCACATAGTGTAACTCCCAAAATATAATGACCCATAAGATGAATTTTTAACCACAGATATGTGGATATGTTTTCTCACTTTCATAGAAATTTCAAGATCTGAATCATTATAGAAAAAAAGTTATAGCGAAAATGGTGAGATGACCTGAAAATAACATACCTTAGAAAGCACCATCAAAAGAATTTATCCTTCCTTGCATTTCAGACTACTTGGAACCCCTTAAAGGAGTTATAGCAAAATGACATACCTTGTTGAATTCCTCAAGCTCATTCTAGAGAGCCACCTTGTAGAGAGTGCCCCACACAAAAATGTTTGATGAAATGATCTGAAACTATTACAAATAATACTAAATATTTTAATTCAACCAACACATTTTGTCTCACCTGAATTTGATCTTTTATGAAGAAGTTATGACGTTTTTACCGAACACACCTATTTTAGACTAGTTTGGGATCTGTTCAATAAAACCCTATTTTCCACATAGTGTAACTCCCAAAAATATAATGACCCATAAGATGAATTTTAACCACAGATATGTGGATATGTTTTCTCACTTCATAGAAATGATCTCAATCATTATAGAAAAAAGTTATAGCTTAAAATGCAGGAGATAGACCCTAAAATAACATACCTTAGAAAGCACCATCAAAAAGAATTTATCCTTCTTCCTTGCATTTCCCTCAGCCTTCTTTTCTTCATTTCCCTCAGAATTTCGGCTTAGATATCATTTGTATACTCAGGACACCTATAGATATTCATATGCTCATGTGATTCAATTGAGAGAGCCTTCCTCTTATTTATACTCCAAGTAGCTTTAAAAACATCTTCTAGGTCACTTGGTCTCATTTTCCTTATTTTAGGGTTATAGTCCACTTCTAATTTCTCCATTAAAATTATTATTGAAATAATTTATTTCAGGACCACTTTTGGAATTATAATACACTCATCACTCTTTATTATTTTACCTTTTAAAAATCTCTAAACCACTTTTGATTACTTTGACCTCTTGGGGCTTCTAGATGACATATGAGGGTCCTCCAATCCTCAGAAGGCCATAACTCTCAAACCGGTGAGGAGTTATGTGACGCTCTACATACCACACAAAAATGGCATGACATGTACTCATCCATATAGAATAGTATTATCCTAAAATATATCATAACTCATACCGCTACTCCTTCAAACAAACTTTAGTCCATTACCAAACCCAATTCCAAGTTCTCATGCACATAACTCTCTAACTATGAGTAATTACAGACGCTCCACATACCAATCGAAATGAAATGACAAGAACTATCCATCTAGGATATTTCCTTTCCCATTAGGATATTTTCCCTGACAAATTCACTTTCCTTCATCTCATTATTCCATAATTAAGCATGGGTTCTCTTACTCCACAAAGCGTCTTCCTGTGAGGGCTTTCACCATAAGGGGACCACTTTGGAGTTCATCCATATTTACTTCTTGTCAACCATGACAAAACAATAATGAGTCATATTTGCATCAAACACTATTGGGTCCATTACCCAAATCTTTGTGCCACAGGTCTTTCTTCAATGGTTGACATCAATGACAACCAACCTTAATCAACAATTTGGGATATCCAATGCACCTATTACTTTCATGTGGTTGATGAATATTGTTCTTCGACCTTATATTGGTAAGTTTATTGTCATTTATTTTAATGACATCCCAGTTTTTAGTAAAAACAAAGAAGATCACTTGCAACATTTAAAAATTATATTAGATGCATTAAGAAAACATCATCTTTATGCAAAATTGAAGAAATGTAGGTTCCTGCAAGAAAGCTTGGTATTTATGGGGTTTTTCATCTCAACAGAAGGAGTCAAGATGGATCCAAAGAAGGTCAGAGCAATTTTGGAGTGTCCTAGTCCCATGAGCATAACAAAGGTAAGAAGTTTTCATAGGCTGGCCACCTTTTATCAAAAATTTATTTGAAATTTTAGCATTATTCTAGCACCCATAATAGATTGCACTAAAGGAAAGACATTCATGTGGACCAATGAAGCTAAGGAAAGTTTAAAGTTTTTAAATAAGAAGGTAACGGTGGCACCTATATTAGCCTTACTATATTTTGATAAAGTATTTGTGGTACACTGTGATGCTTCACATGTAGTAATTGGAGCTGTACTTTGCAAAGCAGGTAGACCAATTGCATTTTTTAGTGAAAAATTGAATGAGGTAATAAATAACTACTCCACATATGATGTAGAATTTTATGCAATTGTGCAAGCAATGCGACATTGGAGGCATTGTTTAGTGCCGAAGGAGTTTGTGTTATTTACCTATCATATTGCATTAAAATATGTAAACACCGAAAATAAATCAAATAGTAGACATGAAAAACGAGCCTCTTTCTTACAAGGCTACATCTTTGTCATGAAGCACAAATTAGGAAAACATAATCAAGTTGCAAATGATTTGAGTCGGCGCATTGTTCTTTTGACAACCATGGAAAATCAAGTAATCAGGTTTGCTGGATTGAATGATCTCTATGCATCTGATAATGATTTTTGGGATATTTTGGAACAATTGAAGAATCCAGTCATTGGGAACGTGGATCTTATTCAGGGTGAATATTTTATGAAAGATGGCTACATGTTCAAAGCAAAGCAACTATGCATTGCAATTGGTTCTATGAGAGAAAATATTGTCAGAGAACTTCACAGTAGTGGTTTGGCAGGATATTTTTGGAAAGGAAAAGATGTTAGCCTTAATTGAAGAAAAGTATTACTAGTCAAAGATGAAAAAGTATATAACTAGGTATGTGGCATGGTGTAGGATTTTTCAAATGGCTAAAGGACACTCACAAAACATACGGTTGTATATGCCATTACCAATGCCGATAGACCCATGGATAGATCTCAGTATGGACTTTGTGTTGGGGCTCTCAAACACACAATGAGGTAATGATTATATTTTTGTGGTTGTTGATGGGTTCTCTAAAATGGATCATTTCATTTCTTGCAAGAAAACTTATAGTGATGCATCGAGGGTGGAATAATTGTTTTTTTTAGAAAATATTAGATTGCACGGGGTTCCAAAAACCATTACCTCTGACAGAGATACTCGGTTCTTGGGTCATTTTTGGAGGAATTAATGGAAGAAAATGGGGACTAAATTAAAGCTCAGTAGTGACTATCACCCCCAAACTGATGGGAAAACTGAGATAGTAAATCAATGTTTGGGAAACTGTTACAGAGCATTGTTGGAGAGAATCCCAAGCAGTGGGATTTGGATTTACCTCAAGAAGAATTTTCCTACAATAGTTCAGTGAATAGTTCTACAGGTAAATCTCCATTTCAGGTTGTTTACGATAGAAATCCTTTGGGTGTGCTATATTTGGTGCAACTACCACTTGGGGATAGGAGAATTGATGATGGGGAAGCATTTGAAGAACACGTTCAACAATTGCAACAACAGGTGAGACAAAAACTGCAGGCTAGTAATGAATAGAAAAAAATTATAAAATATGTTCATCGACGATACCAGTTATTCAATGAAGGTTATTTGGTGAAGGTTATTTTATGGAAAGAGGAGTTTCCTAGAGGAACCTACCACAAATTGAAGTATAAGAAAAATGGTCCTTGCAAGATTCTCAAGAAAATTAATGAAAATGCTTATAAGGTCGATTTACCAACTGATATCGATATTTCCCCTGTGTTTAATGTTTCTGGCTTATATATCTTCCATGGGGACGATCTGGGTGATGACAGTGAGGCAGAGGTGGATTGGCAACATGTCATTCCGAGCAAGAAAAAGGAAAATATTGCACATATTTTAGATAAGAATACCCTTCATACTCGACAAGGCCAATACAACTGATATTTGGTCCAGTGGGAAGGTGTAACACCAACAAAGAGTACATGGATGATATAGGGGGACTTGCTAAACCTAGATCCCATTAAGTGGCAGTAGTTTGAAGACAATAACTTGCAGGAGTTGTGTTCTTTTCAACAAGAGGACAATGATGTAGGGATTTCTGAGGGTCATAACTTTTGACTCGGTTATCTGTTTGGGTTGAAATTTTACAAGAAGTTGTGTCTCAAAGAGTTCACTTTCATGCCAATCTAATCCTTTAGAAAGGACATTGTTTCAACACTTTTCCAGGGCCAAATTCCTTCATATAAGGCCTCAAATTGGGGTTTTAGTGTTTTTACGAGAATTTTTAAATTAGTAATTATAATTTATCTCTTAGTTTATGCACCTAATCAGAAAATATAGTTGACAAATAATGTTGCTCTAGTTAGCTTTGAGTTATTGGTAAGTTTTAGATTCATGCGAGAATTTCCTAAAATTAGTTGTTTTTCTAAAATTTGTCGTTTTTGAAAATATCATATAGTAGTTATAAGGGGTTGAACTTCCATTGTAATAGTTAGGATGGAGAAGGAATAAAAGAGAGTTATTTTCCATTATCGTTTGGTTGCATGGTTTTTTAGATCTCATGAATGAATTAGAGTTTATTGGCTACATCATTAGTCCATAGGAAAACAAGCATTCTTACAGTCCATGTGAATAACATACATCCCACTTGAAGTAGTTCACAACAAAGAAAACTTCACACGTAATTTTTTTTTCTTGCAGAAAATAGGCCCTCGGGGTGTCTCAATATTCATTAACAAAGTATAAGTTCTTGAATTAGTTCTTGGATCTATACTGTGCTTGAAGAACCTCTACAAAATGGGCATCTTCCCCCTTTTATACAATAATTTGTAACTCATGAGTGACTCTTTGTATTCTTCTTTAAAGAAGGCATTACAAAAAGTGTTAATTTTCCTCTTTCCTAGTGACAAGTGTACAATGAAGACAAAATTGAATTTGGTTGAGAAAAAAAAAATGAAAGGTAGGTAATAACAATTTTTTATTGCTATTTTGTCTATATTCAAGAAATTTTTCCCCTGAGGTATGGTATCCACACTTCCATCTGATCATACAAAGATTTGATTCTATGGTATGATAGTTCTTCCAATGTTGCATTACGTATAGCTATCTTTGAGGGTGCTCATATCCTTTAAAAATGTTTCCATGAAATATTGTATCATGGTATGCAATTTGATGGGCTATAGGAGATGCTTTTGTATCATATCCATGGTAATTTTAGTGGCTGCTTTGACGACTGATCTTCTATGATTTGTGCTATCATGCACTTTATCTACCAATTCTTTCATGACCATATTTTTATCAAGCTCATCTAATTGGGGTAGTTAGATGCCTTTATTTAACTCCTACATGACCTTGTGTAGTTTAAAGCATACAACCATTGATTTGGTGACCTCTTTATCTTCTCTTTTCTCAGCGTGTTGGCAAAAATCTAGTGAATACAAATATGTCTTCCTCTCTGAGGTTGATGGTCAATATAGCTCAGCTAGTGCATCAAGATTCTCTACAATCCACCTATCAATATCATTGTTTCCTTCTCGGATCATGTTGAACTGAGTAATTTTTGCTTGTATTTGACTATTTTTCTCTATGATTGTGGCAGCTTCTTGTTGGAAGAGGTGTAAGTGAGCATATATGTCTATAATGGCCTCTTCTATTTCTTTCCTAACTTTCTCAACACTGGCTTTGAAACTCTGCATATTGCTTTCATCAACTCTTACTTGCTAGAGTCTTTCTTCTAGCTACCCGATTCTTTCCTCTTTCTCCTGATTTTGCTAGCACAACCTTCTAATATTGTCTTCATTGGAACTCATGAATGTGGTGCTAGCTATGGGGGTAGATATGGGATTTTCCCTAACATCCCTTGTTATAAGGACTTGTGTGAGGATCGAAATTGGCATCCCTTGATTTGTTGGCACTTTCTTCACTTGTTTTTGCATGATCTTCCCAATCTTGCTGTCATAAGTGAATATTCTTAGATTTAGGACTTCACCCACTTGAAACGGGGTCCAGAGTCCTAGTCCTGGATTTTCTAATGGTTCCTATGTGTTGGTTTCCATTGTTGACACTTCTTGGATATCAATATCCATCAGTTCAATGCCATCATCTCTCGTGTCAACACCTTTGTTTCGTCTCTCTTCACCACCCTCTTTCTTCGTCGCTTCTTTGGATGCCTTTTATAGAACTTCTCTTCCTTTTGCTGCTATCTCTTTCTTCTCAATCTCCTTTAATGCCGCTGCTTTTGCTTCTACCTCGGCCTTGTATTTATTTGCTTCAATATTTCACTTTTTCTTGGAAGCATCATTCTTCTTCTTAGATACTTTTTCTTTATCTCTCCTTTTTTTTTTGNGTGGATGACCTCTCCATTGCTTCTTCTATTTATTTCCTTTTGGATTCTTCCCTTTCCTTTTCTTCATCTACGATTCTACCTATGGTTTGGCCTAATCTGTTGAAGATAATGTCATCATAAGTACGTGCATTGTGATGCACTTCTTCTTCATCCTAGAGGTCTATTGTGTATTCCCATTGAATGCCTATCTTGTTGCAATAATATTCTATGACCCCTTTTGGTTCATGTATTCTAAATCTTTCTTCTCCAAAGTGATAAGAAAGTAGGGTATTCACTTCTTCATGTGCTTGTTTGGTATTTGAGAAAAAGTAATTGTTGATGTAGAGTGGTAATGGTGGTCATATAGCCTTATTGGCTCAATATAGAGCTCCTCCCATTCCACTACTTCTTGGAGAACCAACCTATCTAGCACGAACCGTGGGAGAAGGTGAGGAGATTTAATGGAACCATATATTCTGATGTAAGTACCATGTTATCAGAGGAACCAATCCCCAATTCTCATGATCATTACACTTGGTTTGTCTGTCATGCATGGAGGAGGTGTGAAGAATATGAACACATATAAGGGGGCCATGAAACTTTCACACACTTTTTGTTATTATGTTCAGTATTTATGCTCCTAGAGCACTTTGCAATAGATGTGGATTGGTTGGTCTGAAGGTTTCCACCTCCATTCCATTTTTAGGTACCAATGAGTCACACACATAATGTCTAAAAGGTACGAGGACATGTGAAAACTAGGGAAGCTCCCTGGTTAGGATTTTGAGACAACTGTGATAGCTTCTACTAGATTGGCAGACAATATTCCATCCCAGTTGAATGATGCTCCCTTGTCTGCACAATAATAGATTAAAGGCAGGTACAACAAAGAGAATTGGGACACGTCTTGTTCTCCATAGAGTCGGCATAACATGGCTACCATGTATTGGTATGGATTCCTTAAGGAATTTGTGGGGTAGCCTCCTTTAAGTCTATTTTTGAACTGATTGTCCGGTTGTACCACTTGGGGCACAATCCCTTAACAATGTGCTTGAAATTAGAAAGCAGATTGTTGTCCAACTTCTTCATTCCTTTTTCAATATGATAATATTTCTCTAAGTCTATAGGATGGAAAGATGTTATTAGCTCCCCTATATCATTGCAGATGTGTCTATTTCTTAGGTCTATATGTTTTAGGATCCAAGAGATTGCATCAACGTATGGAAAAAAAATAACACGAGCTACAACTTTGAATATCCATGACTTTCTGATATTTTTGAAGACTCTTAATTCATCCTTATCCTCGACGTCAACGATGTAGTTTTTCTTCTTGAACATTTGGTATACTTTGCCTCATTTGAGTGTTTCTCCTTATGTTTCTAGGACACCATCGGTGTCATCATTAATGGTCTTGGCTATCTCTGGTTCATATTCAATCCATTTTCTAGTGCCAAAAGCTTCAATGGCAACTGTCTTGCTAGCCACTTTATTTTTTGGAGACATGTATGTACCTGCAAAGTGACAAACAAATATATTGTGAGAGAAAATATTATAACTAATATATAGATTTGGAAAGAAATTGTTTAATTCTTTCATAGTCCATACTTGAGGGATCACTGGTGCTAATGCTGGGTGGAAAGTGATCATCCAAAGATGAAAGCATAATAGTAGGCATGGTGAGTAATCTGGTGAAGATTGTGGAAGAAACTGACTCAAAACATGCCCAAAATGTAAAATTGGAGGGTTTGATGTTAACTCCTCTGATGTAAATCGTAGGAGTTGTTAACAAGTTCTCCGATGACAGTCAGGGGAGTTGGTATTAAGGACTCCAAAACATCGATAGAATTGGTGTGAAGTTTGTCGAGCTAAGGATTTACTAAAGCAAATTGGTGAAGTTAAGATCAACTCCTTCGATGTAAATCATAGGAGTTGTTAACAAGTGTTCTGATGTACATCTTCATAGTTAACTAGAAAGTATTTGATATTTCATTGGAAAAGTTGAATTTAAAACCTCCGATATGCATCGAGATGGTTGACGAGAAAGTCATCGACAAGGGTTAATCGACGAAGTTAGTTCTAACTCCTTCAATGCATTGGAGGAGTTAGTATGAACTCATGCGATGAGTCTAAGGAGTTAGCGAGAAAAGACCCGATAAGACTTGGGAAATTGAAGAAATTGGGGATGACTTCCCGACAGTCAATCGATGAGGCCAGAGGTAACCTTGTTGACAGTTCTATTTTTAAAGGTGATATTTAACCCAAGTTTGTATTGCAAATATTTCATTTAGGAAAAGAAAGGGGGGGAAATGACCCTACCAACATCATAAACTTTCTTTTTGGGTAAGATATAGAAGCTTGAGAGAAAGGCTTAGGAACAAGACATGGGATTGTCGTCGATAGTTTTCGACGATGGTTTAACTTAGAGGGGGACATAACAATTTAATGACTTGACAGTGTAATCAGTGTGAGGTCTTGATAGAGGCATGGGTGACAAAGGTTTTCGTAATGGTTATAGGGATAAAAAACAGGGCTTCGAGGGTGATAAATGAATAGAATGGAAATAAAACTTAGCCCTAGCATGGGAAAACCCTAAACATAAATAGACAAAGAAACAGGGAGAGGGATCAAGAGACTACAAGTAGTTTGTGGAAACATGGACGATTGTGATCGATTGATGATTCCTTGGTTGGGGCTCAACACACTTTTTGTTAGGGAGTATCTTCTTCTCCTTGGCGTTTGGTGAAATAGCGAAAAAAGGGGAAGCAACATATTTATAAGTTAGGTGAAGTTAGCATTGAATGTGGGTAGGTGTCATTTAAAATTGATAATGTTGAGGTTAATTCCTCCAATGTAAATAAGAGTACTTAATGGGAAGTCCTTCGATATGCATCGAAGGACTTAGCATGAAGTGCATCAAAGTATATCTAAGCGGATGGAGACAAATCCTCCGATGAAATCAGAGGAGTTGGAGCTAACTCCTCCAATTTCATAGGAGTTGTAACTAACTTATGCATTTGAAAGGTCACTCGAAGGGAAAGAAAGGAACTTGGTAGAGCTCATTGACAAAGTTATGAGAAACTCCTTCGATGTTCATCAAAGGAGTTGAAGGTAACTTCTCTGATGTGCATCAGAGGAGTTCTGATCAACTTTGTTGAAAAACATTCCGATCAACTTTGCTGAAAAACCAAAGGAATTCATGTTTGAAAGAATTTTTTAAGTGTTTTTTTTAGAAATTTAATTGAGGGAAGTGAAAATTGAAGGATGAGCTTGCGATATAAGTAAAGAAGCTACTGGAGGAGATTATCAAAGTTAGAAATGCAAGGGGATCCATTTCTTGAAATACATTTACAAATGGATTACAAGGAAAATGGAGGGTTGTAGTTCCTGGCACAACATGGTGGTTTATATTTTCTCTTCTTGTTCTAAGTCTATATTACTTGAAATTTTTTTGTTGTGATCGAGGGTATCAACATAGATGCTAGTTTCATCTAGTGAATCATCATTTATTGAGTCCTCAACACACCCTTAAAATTTACAATTTTTGGGTCCTACTTTCCCTTTAATCATTTTACATCTTTTTCTTTTTGGATTTACATAGGTTGCATATTTATCCTTTTTTAAGTTTGTGATATTTTTCCCTTTGTTTTATTTGCATTTAAAATCTCCAGAAACTCCAATAAAAAAAGACTCTTATGTTTGCATAAAAGGGGGGAAAATGAAATCATTTAAAATGAGTCAAAAAGAGCATAAAATCAAGGTTTTCAAAAGCTTTGATGAATTCATCGAGATCGGGGAAATATAGAATGGATCAACACACTCGAAATCTCGATCCAGACGAAGGATTAAAGGAATTGTTGATGAAATCTTCGGTGTTGGGGGGAAACTCCAACAAAGTTCCAATGAGTCATGTATTCTATCGATCGTTGATGGACCATCGACATCGGACGAAACCACATGGGTCCAGAGTGAAGTATTCGGATGAAACCACATCACCTCCCACACCGTTATTCATACCATCCATGTCACTTGCCATGTTAGCTTCCATGTCACCTTTAATAATACATTTCTTCCACATCATATGTCATGTCATTTGACACGTTAACCTACCACTTTATTGACTAGACACTGCCATGTCACTTTCAGTACCTACCATGTCGACTGCCACAAAAAATTACCACATCTTCTTTTGCACTACCTACCTGCCACATCTCCTGACACGTCGGACACCATGACATCTACCATGTCATCACTGTATATACTTATCTTATTATCATTGGTGGTCGGAGGTTTTGGTTGAATGTTTAATGAGTAGGCACTATTCTCCATTGACGCGAATGAACCCATTGGGCATTAGCTAGATCGATTAGCCTATAAAAGTTCTACATAAAATTTTATCTCCGATCGCCGATGAACTCATCGACATCGGTCATGATCAAACCAACATACAAAAGAACATGGAAACTACTCAATGTCGATGATATTTTTTCTGGAAAACCAATTTCATTCATCCAATCATGAAAACAAATAAATCCAAACCGTTGAAATCTTAACTCATGCCTTACCTGTTCCTAGTAGTTTTATTGAGTTCCACATCATGTGACATATCGACAAACTATGAACCAATCGAGTGTTGACACACGACTTGTTTTCATTTTCCTTTCCATGTCAAACATCCAATCATCAAGACACATATGATTTCCATGTTATCAGACGATATCATGTCTAAGCACACAAAAAGAAACAAGTTTGAAAAGCACTGATGAAACAATTTTCCACAATGAATCCTAACCAACAAATCACCAACAAGAATAGATCCTGAAGATAGATCCTCATACATAAATTGTGCTAAATAATTCCATGTTTTTTCTTGAGCGCAATAAACGTCTAAAAAGTCGTCGATGAGAGAAGAACTTGTTTTCGTATTTTTGTAATAAATTTTGATCCCGAACTCCATTTGAGACAGGACTTATACCATTGTAAAGGTATGATTGAGATATACAACTTTGTAATTATAAGTTTTATGTTATTCAACATCATTTGTTTACGGTTTTTAAAATAAAACTGCAACATGTAAAATTCTTATGGTATTTTCATGAAAACTTTTGATTCCAATCCCCATTTTGAGAATTCCTTATATCATTCGAAATGTATCTTCTGTTGGAATAC
>SNQJ01S0014168.1:109705-135854 GCA_010110895.2 Picea sitchensis
GAATTAGTATGATAAATTTTCTTTCTTTAAACACAATATAAAACTTCAATAGTTTATCATTAGCATTCACTATATCATCAATACCATAATTCAGTGCATAAACAACACATAAACATAGAACTCCAAAATTTTACATGGAAACCCAATGTGGAAAAAAACCACATAATGATTTTATTATTTATCAAAGAGTACATTCATTGGAAGCACCAAATTCCTATTTCTCCATCTACAACTAGAAGGAGACTCCAACCCCCTATTTAGAGGTTGCAACCTAAAGGAAGCTCCAACTCCCTAATTTACCGACTCCAATCAGAAGGATGATACGAACCCCTTTCCTTGCCTCGTCAAACCATCCTGAAATATAAATGTAGACCAATATGTCACTACCTCTGTCACTATAACTGATAACCTGTTGTTGCTTCTGTTTTTTGATACTTCTGTTGCAGTTACTAATTTTGATATCTCATCAAGACTACAACCACACATACCTCATACCAAGATCCACAAGAGAGTTTTCCAAATCAAATGCTTATGAATCACCAAGACATATCTATTCCTGATTTCTTCAGAATACACACCTTAACATACACAGGGAGACATACATTCAATATGTAGTTGACCTGGGTTTTAGATCTATGATCTTCAACAATTTTTGTTCATAGGTCTGCGACCCATACACTGCATGCTCGTGGATGTCCATGATTTTCCCACTACAGATCAAAGATTTTCGTGCTTTTCCTCCTAAAACTCGCGGATTTATGCAAGGAACCTGGATCTGTAACTTTTTCTCTGTACACTTGGCTCTTGCAAACTTCTTCCTTCAGTGGAATTCACTAACCTCCTCTCACTACTTCATATCTTCCAATTAGTATTCACAGAAGTGAATTCAATTGACTCTTCTCTGTGTTTTAATGAGGATATCATGATGACATGCAACTTGTTAACTTATGTTTACAATTGCTTTAATTTGACATGCAACTTGTTAACTTATGTTTACAACTACTTTACTTCGACATGCAACTTGAACTTCTGTTCAAGGGTTGACATCAATGACAACTAATCTTTCAACATCTTTAAGAGATATAACTTTTGTTTTATAATTTTTTATTGATTTGGCACGGTTTGTTTCAAGTTTGCAAAATAAAGGAAATTAGGCTCAAAGAAGTGACTTGCATATGAAATTTTAAAATAAATTAATTGTTTTATCTGATAAATTTGTCATGAAAAAATATTTTTATTCCTAATATACATTTTTTATGATCTAGATACATGCAAGGGGAGTCATATAGCATGCTGAGAATAATGTCAATGTTGTATGCTGCAAACTAGTAGATTTCTAGTAGCTTACAAACACAAGCATGAGAACAAAGTTGGAAGAATTGTTGATTGGGTGCATGGACATTCTAATTTTAGAAGTGGATGATCATTGAAGATTGAATAATAACTCAGATGGCGTTCATTGTGCCTAAATAAATAAATAAAATCAAATTGAAGATGCATGTATGAGGTTGCTAAAGTAAGAACAACGGGTTGAATTATTTAATCAAGGATAGATTTATGAGGTTGAGCATGCACGAGTTGAAGTCGACCGTTAATTAGATATGTGGCTAAAGGCGTGGACTTTTGCATGGATGATTTATAAATACTTCTGTTCAATATAGATGCAAATTAAATGAGGAGCTTGCATGACTTTTAATAAAGTCAATTTTATTTTTATTCCGAAATTAAATTAGTTTTTATTGTATAAATAAAGAGATCGACCGCTTAGTAAAGGGTCTTGGATCTATGGAACTATTTTCAAGAGATTTTTTTTATCTCTAGAGGGATTTCAAGAGGATTGTAAGAAAATGACTATTTCAAGGCTCAATTCAGAAACTCTCTGGAGTCAAGACATTTCAGTTTGCTGAATTTCTGTGTATTATTTCATTTTTTCGTGGATTATTCTGCCTTTTAAATTAATTTCACGGGCATCTAGTACATATTTCAATTATGATAAGTTATCTTGAGTGATTATATAAATCATCGGCTGTTATCTTCAATGTTTCTTTATTAATCAGTTTCTCATTTTCTTTTTGTAATATTGGTTTTTTTATTTAATACATTAATCATTGTAGAATTATTTCGATAATCATTGATGGAGTAGATGGCAAATTGTTGTGTGTTTTTCTGGGAGTATCTTGTTAGATATATCTTTCTGCAGAATTATTTCTTAGAAAAACAAATTACAGTTGCAAGGTTATTTCCAGCCACTATTTCGAAGAGTTATCTCTTTGGAACAAAGGGTTTCATTTTTCTACATTTATGTTTCCTGAAGGTGACCATGTAGTAATGCTTCTTAGTAGAATTATTTCTTAGAGATCTCAAAGTTATCAATTAATTTCATTGACTGTTTCTATAGGTTATCCTTAACACACGCTTACTCAAACCCTTTCACTTATTTCTCTTCTATAGTAGATAGAAATCAAACATAAAAGAAAACAAGAACAAAAGAGAGGAACCCAACAATTTTTAAAGCCTATCGAAAAGGTTGTTGGGCCACTAATCCGGAGAATCACACCATTACAAATGAAGAAGATTATAATTGGGCCTCATCTTCAGGTGTGTTTCCTATTGTTGAATCAAAGGGAATTCATCCCCCTCAACACTATTAGGGAGCGTAAATTTATAAAACATGAGGATTCAGTTGTGCTTAATATTATTAAGAATATGAATGAACAATTGTCAACCATTGGCAGAAATTATTACCATGATAATGACGATGGTGGGTTGTCTTTTGATGAGCTAGGAAAGTCACATTCACATGTAGATTATTGTCCTTTCTGTCAAGACAACCATGATCCAAAATAATGCCATAATTATCAGAGGCTTTTGGATTTGACTGTTGATGCATGGTAGCACCGGACATGTATTTTCATGCAGGTTTATGTGTCTAGATGCATGGAAACCATCCAAAGACTTCTATCCTTGAATTTACTTTAATTAAAGGAATTATTAAAGTAAAGTGGTTTTATTAATTTGTTGAGCTATTTATTTAAATGCTAAAAGTAATCAACATTTAATATTAGCCATTGATCTCAAGTGAGGTGAGAAGTAATCTAAACTGTCAATCACTTTGGAGATTAAGGTTAGGTTATAAATCAAGATTCTAAAGAAAGGATAGGGTGAAGGAGGAAGATACTTGATACATTGATCAGAGAAGAGAAGGAATTTTTCTCAGAGAGTTGGGTCACGAAGGACTATGATTCAAGGATGTCTTGGATAGGTGGAGAAGGACTTCCATTTAGAGATCAAGTTAAGGAGCAGAGAGAACATAGGAAGCCACAAGTGGGTTTCAACAGAGCAAATCCACAAGAAAGGGTCGAGCCATATGGAGTTTTTTGTACAGTCCATGAGGTTATGTACATGGGTTTTAGTGGAGACATGTGCGTATAAATGGGTTTACTTAAGGAAATACATGTACACCTCGAAAACCATGCCATATATGGATTTTATAATAGATCAAACTTTGTCAGGTTTGTCTGCAGTTGTATTTATCTCAGTTGGTCATTAACACTATTACAGGAGCCCTAATTTTAATCATAATAAAATCATTTGAGCACTAGTTTTCCCTCCAGGGTTTTTCCAGGGGTATCTAGCCAAAAATATTAGTGTTTATGTGTGCATGATTTTGTTTCTAGTATTGCTTCCGCTATTTTTATTTGAGTTGAATATTCCAACAATGTATTTTTGTTTTGTGAGCTGCTACTATTATTTCCAGTAAGGAAATTACTAGATAACATGATACCTATGTGCTAGAGTAAGGATTTCAACATGGTATCAGAGCACATTCTTTGAGAGGAAGAAAAATATCAGATCCATAGTAGTTGATAGTATATCTATCATATCTGCAGGAGATATTAGCAAATCCATAAATAGGAGGAAGAAATCGAAGGACATATTTTAGGGAAACAATCATACTAAGGCAAAACTAGGGTTTTGCAGTTTTATAGAGTTGTACGTAGGTTGCAGAAGGAATGAGAGCACACATACACAGGTGTCTTTGGAGACAGACATGTATATGTAGGTTTTAGTAAGTATATGTGCATATATACACGGGTTTCATTAAGGTAAATCATGTACATATGCAAGTTTAAGTTGTGACAGGCGCGTATAGGTGAATACAAGGGGAGTTTTAGCAACATGTTATTTCCAGGGTATTTTATCAGGTCTAAGGGATGGTAGTAGCACCTTTGAGAGTTGAAGATATATTGGATGGAGCATCCAACTTCCTATCTTGGAAGGCAAGAGTGACTTTGGAATTAAAGGAGTATGACCTTTGTGAGTTAGTGGACAAAGTAGTTGTTCCACCAACAGATCTTGAAGATTTGGTAGTTCACTAGAAGAAGGAGATTAAAGCCAAGCGGGTACTCTTGGATTCAGTGAAGGATCATCTAATTCCTCACTTATCTGAGAAGAAGACAATGAAAGAGACATTTGATGTCTTGGTAGATTTATTCTAGAGAACTAACAAGAATAGGAAGATGGTCTTAAGGAATAAAATCATATCGGTGTAGATGTCTATATATAACAATGTTGTCAGTTATTTCATGAGGATCACATAGCTGCATGATCTACTTGAATCCATAGGGGAGAAAACGAAGGATGTAGAGCTCGTGAATGTGGCATTGAATGGTCTTCCCAATTCTTGGGAACCATTTTTCAAGGGATTTTGTGCTCGAGAACATCTTTGAGATTGGCAGAGACCTTCGGATGATTACATCCATGAAGAGACTCGGGAGGATTATAAGAGAAACAAGTAGGGAAGTAGTGATGAGAACTTGGCTCTTGTTAGTAAGACACATAAGGGAAAAGGATAAATTTCTAGCAAGAAGGGTAACAGTGATGGAGGATCATCACAGCCAGGGAAGAAGAAAGACTTGAGTAAAATCAAGTGCTTCTCATGTCATAAGAATAGAAATTTTGCATCTTAGTGTCCAAAGAAGAATAAGGTTAAAGGAAAGATGCAGACAACAACATCAACAAAGATGCAACTTGATGAGTTTGAAATGAAGTTTGAGAAGGATTTCTCACTGGTTTCTTGCATTTCTACCAGCACACCTACCAGGAGTACATGGAACTTGGACAGTGGTGCATCTCGTCATATGACAGAAGCATGGGAGATATTTAGTATTCTGATGAAGAGGGAATCAAATGTTCATGTGGATCTTGGTGATGATGCCAAGTATGCAGTGAAGGGGGACAAAAAAATTCCGTTCTAGCTTGAGTCAGGAGGTTTTTTGGATGCCCATGATGTGCTTTATGTACCAGGTTTGAAGAAGAATTTTCTCCCAGTCTTAGCTATGGAGGACATGGGTTTTTACATTACTTTTCAGAGAGGGAAAGTACTCATACATCCAGAGAGAGATAGCCCAGACATAGTAGTGATCGTTGGGGTTAGAGAGTGAACTTTGTATAGGTTACAGGGAAAGCATGCTCAAGATTTGGTACTTGATAATGACAACCTATGTGAGTTTTGGAACAAGAGGTTGGGACACCTACACTATAGATAATTATCAATTCAAAGGAGGATTGTTACATGTCTTCCAGAATTCAGTATTGAGCAACAAGGAGTGTGTAGAGGGTGTACACTTGACAAGAATGCCAAGGATACTTTTCCAAGCAGCGAGAGTAGGTCCAAGGGGAACTTGGATCTTATCCATTCATATGTGAGTGGGATGATGTTAGTAGAATCAATATAGGGATCACCATACTATGTGACATTTATTAATAATTTTTCCAGGAAAACATGGATCTTCTTTATGAAGACCAAGGACGAGGACTTCATTTGTTTTCAGAAGTTTAGAGCTCATATGGAGAACTAGATAGAGAAAAATATCAAGGTATTGAGGTCGAATAATGGGGAGAGTACACCTCGAATGACTTCAAGGATTTATGCAAGGAGGCACGGATCAAGAGGGAGATGACAGTCTCATACAACCCTCAATAGAATGGGGTTGCAATAGAAAGAATCAATCCATCATAGGTTCTTCCAAGGTTATGATACATGACAAGGATTTTCCTATGTTTATTTGGCAGAGGCGTGCAACACGGTAGTGTATGTGTAGAAATTGAGTCCTCAAAGGATATTGGGGGACAATAATCCAAAGGAGAATTATCAGTGGTGAATCCAGAGATAGGACATTTGAGGATATTTGGTTGTCTAGTCTACATCCATGTACCTATGGAGAAGAGGATTAAGTTGGAGCCTTTAGGAAAAAAAGGTATATTTTTGGGGTACAATGAGACCTCAAAGGATTACAAGATATTTATACCAGCACAAAGGAAGACATTTGTGAGCAAGGATGTTAATATTTAGGAGAAATTGGCATCCAAGAGATATCAGGAGTCATCAACATGACACAGAGAAACATGCATCAAAGGATGAGCATCAATCACCAGTTCAAACTTCATGTGGGGAGGAGGAGTTATCCCCTTCGAGTCCTGTCATAAGAGCCAGGTGGCTATTATATACATTGACAGATGTTGGTGAGGCTACCAAGAGTGTGGTCAGAGAGTGCAGGCCTCCGAGGAAGTTTCCAAACTATATAGAACTTATGAGTAGCATCCACTACTATATATGGGGTTAAAATTCGACAAAACATTCTGACGATAATGATAAATTCAATCATATCATTGCAAATTATTAAAATTTTAATCTTTTATTTTTTCTGGGCCCCCGATGAACGTCAGACTTTCGACAAACATTTGTCCCCATCTATCTTTCGATGAACCTATAGGATAGTTCATCAATCTATCAATGAACATTGAGGATGAAAACAACCCATTTGAAAATGGTTTAATGATCACTGACTTCACTGACTTGGTCAACTTTGACATAGTCAACTTTTGTCGAAAGGTCGATGGAGGTTAGTGTTTTCGAGAATTTTGTTGTAGGTGCGATGATTATAAAATAATTTTATGCTCATTGTTTGTTGCATGATTTATTAGTCTTTTTGCTACGTGCTAGTTGACTTAAATCCAATTCTTGATATGCATAGCTATGATTTTGTACTTGGAAGGTTACAAATTTGTAATATTATTTTGTCTCTTTTTGAAATACCCAGATTGGATCCCTAACCCTTAGACCCTCTTTCATTTTGGGACACAATCTTTTCCCTAGGAAATAGGTATTAACATGTCTACTCAATTCCATTTAATTACTATACAATTTGTCTTGGTGTAGTTCTCTTTTATTGTTTGATTTTATTACTTGCTTCTAGTCAAGATTTGGAACTTATGTGGTAAAAATGTGTGGTTTCAATTTGTTGATTAATTGTTGATTATTGTTATAAACCTTTAATAAATCTATGATGAAAAATGGATTAATGCTCTAGTACATATGGGGTCAATATAATTCGATGATATTTGTACCATAATTAGAATATATAATTCCTATATTAATGTACTGGTATTTCTTTAGTGGATTTTGTTGTAAATATAGGAAATCCCAATGCCAACACCTGAAGAGAGTCAAAGGATTGTTCCTAGGTTAAGGGATACATGTGAGGCACTGGTGGGTACTGATGGGAAATGTCATTTCCCTTGCAATGAATGGAGGGGCTTGAAACAAAGAAGATTTGTAAGGGAAAAAACTGAAATACATTGTTTTATGTACGAGCATTGTGAAGGGGGGCATACATTTCATCACATGGTAAGTTATTCCAAGGATGGTTTCACATAGGTACAAGGTCATAGATGCCAACCTCAGAAAAAACCCCAGACATCGAGCCATACATAAACCTCCACAAGAAACTTTTTTGAAGTCCTCAACTCCATCCCAGAAGAACCTACCACCATCCCCTCTGCCCCTAACTTGGCTTCAACAACTCGAAAACCATTCCATATATGGATCGTATAATAGATCAAACTTTTTCAGGTTTGTCTGCAGTTGTATTTCTCTCAGTTGGTCATTAACCCTATTACGGGAGCCCTAATTTTAATCATAATAAAATCATTTGAGCATTGGTTTCCCCTCCAAGGTTTTTCTAGGGGTATCTAGCAAAAAATATTAGTGTTTATGTGTGCATGATTTGGTTTCTAGTATTGGTTCCGCTATTTTTATTTGAGTTGAATATTCCAACAATGTATTTTTGTTTTGTGAGCTGCTAATATTATTTGCAGTAAGGAAATTACTAGATAACATGATACCTATGTGGTAGAGTAAGGATTTCAAAATGGTATCAGAGTGCATGCTTTGAGAGGAAGCAAAATATCAGATCCATAGTAGTTGATAGTATATCTATCATATTTGCAGGAGATCTTAGCAAATCCATAACTAGGAGGAAGAAATCGAAGGACAGATTTTAGGGAAACAGTCGTACTGAGGCAAAACTAGGGTTTTGCAGTTTTATAGAGTTGTACGTAGGTTGCAGAAGGAACGAGCGCACACATACACGGGTGTCTTTGGAGACATACATGTATATGCAGGTTTTAGTAAGTATATGTGCATATATACATGGGTTTCATTAATATAGATCATGTACATATGCGAGTTTCAGTTGTGATAGGCATGTATAGGTGAATACAAGGGGAGTTTCAGAAACATGTTATTTCCATGGTATTTTATCAGGTCTAAGGGATGGTAGTAGCACCTTTGAGAGTTGAAGATATATTGGATGGAGCATCCAACTTCCTATCTTGGAAAGCAAGAGTGACTTTGGAATTAAAGGAATATGACCTTTGTGAGTTAGTGGACAAAGTAGTTGTTCCACCAATAGATCCTACAGATTTGGCAGTTCACTAGAAGAAGGAGATTAAAGTCGAGTGGGTACTCTTGGATTCAGGGAAGGATCATATAATTCCTCACTTATCCGAGAAGAAGACAATGAAAGAGAAATTTTATTCCTTGGTAGATTTATTCCAGAGAACTAACATGAATATGACGATGGTCTCAAGGAATAAAATCATATTGGTGTAGATGTATAGATATCACAATGTTGTTAGTTATTTCATGAGGATCACATAGCTGCGTGATCTACTTGAATCCATAGGGGAGAAAACGAAGGATGCAGAGCTCGTGAATGTGGCATTGAATGGTCTTCCCAATTCTTGGGAACCATTTTTCAAGGGATTTTTTGATCGAGAACATCTTTGAGATTGGAAGAGACTTTCATATGATTACATCCATGAAGAGACTAAGGAGGATTATAAAAGAAACAAGTAGGGAAGTAGTGATGAGAACTTGGCTCTTGTTAGTAAGACATAGAAGGGAAAATGATAAATTTATAGCAAGAAGGGTAACAGTGATGGAGGATCATCATAACCAGGGAAGAAGAAAGACTTGAGTAAAATCAAGTCCTTCTCATGTCATAAGAATGAAAATTTTGCATCTTAGTGTCCAAAGAAGAATAAGGTTACAGGAAAGATGCAGACAACAACATCAACAAAGATGCAACTTGATGAGTTTGAAATGAAGTTTGAGAAGGATTTCTCACTGGTTTCTTGCATTTCTACCAGCACACCTACCAGGAGTGCATGGAACTTGGACAGTGGTGCATCTCGTCATATGACAGAAGCATGGAACATATTTAGTATTCTGACGAAGAGGGACTCAAATGTTCATGTGGAGCTTGGTGATGATGCCAAGTATGTAGTGAAGGGGGACAAAAAAATTCCGTTCTAGCTTGAGTTAGGAGGTTTGTTGGATGCCCATGATGTGCTTTATGTACCAGGTTTGAAGAAGAATTTTCTCTCAATATTAGCTATGGAGGACATGGTTTTTTCCATCACTTTTCAGAGAGGGAAAGTACTCATACGTCCAAAGAGAGATAGCCCAAACATAGTAGTGGTCGTTGGGGTTAGAGAGTAAACTTTGTATGGGTTACAGGGCAAGCATGCTCAGGATTTGGTACTTGATAGTGACAACCTATGTGAGTTGTGGAACAAGAGGTTGGGACACCTACACTATAGATAATTATCAATTCCAAGGAGGATTGTTACATGTCTTCCAGAATTCAGTATTGAGCAACAAGGAGTGTGTAGAGGGTGTACACTTGAAAAGAATGCCAATGATACTTTTCCAAGCAACGAGAGTAGGTCCAAGGGGAACTTGGATCTTATCCATTCATATGTGAGTGGGATGATGTTAGTAGCATCAATATGGGGATCATCATACTATGTGACATTTATTGATAATTTTTCCAGGAAAACATGGATCTTCTTTATGAAGACCAAGGACAAGGACTTCATTTGTTTTCATAAGTTTAGAGCTCACCTGGAGAAATAGATAGAGAAAAATATCAAGGTATTGAGGTCGAATAATGGGGAGAGTACACCTCGAATGACTTCAAGGATTTATGCAAGGAGGCACGGATCAAGACGAAGATGATAGTCTCATACAACCCTCAGTAGAATGGGGTTGCAGATAGAAAGAATCAGTCCATCATTGGTTCTGCCAAGGTTATGATACATGAAAAGGATTTTTCTATGTTTATTTGGGCAGAGGTGTGCAACATGGTAGTGTATGTGAAGAACTTGAGTCCCGAAAGGATATTGGGGGACAATAATCTAGAGGAGAATTATCAGGGGTGAAGCCAGAGATAAGACATTTGAAAATATTTGGTTGTCTAGTCTACATCCATGTGCCTATGGAGAAGAGGATTAAGTTGGAGCCTTCAGGAAAAAAGGGTATATTGTTTGGGTACAATGAGACCTCAAAGGATTACAAGATATTTATACTAGCATAAAGGAAGACATTTGTGAGAAAGGATGTTAAGATTTAGGAGAAATTTGCATGCAAGAGATCTCATGAGTCATCAACATGACACAGAGCAACATGCATCGAAGGATGAGCATCAATCACTAGCTCAAACTTCACGTGGGAAGGAAGTGTTATCCCCTTCTAGTCTTGTCACAAGAGCCAGGTGGCTATTATAGACATTGACGGATGCTAGTGAGGCTACCAAGAGTGTGGTCAGAGAGTGTAGGCCTCCGAGGAAGTTTCCAAATTATATATAACTTATGAGTAGCTTCCACTACTATATATGGGGTCAAAATTCAACAAACAATTCTAATGATAATGATAAATTCAATCATATCTTTGCAAATTATTAAAATTTTAATTTTTTTTTCCTGGGTCCCCGATGAACGTCAGAATTTCGACAAACGTTTGTCCCCATCTATCTTTCGATGAACCTATAGGACAATTCATCAATCTGTCAATGAACATTGAGGATGAAAACAACCCATTTGAAAATGGTTTAATGGTCACTGACTTGGTCAACTTTTGTCGGAAGGTCGATGGAGGTTAGTGTTTTTGAGAATTTTATTATAGGTGCGATGATTATAAAACAATTTTATGCTCATTGTTTGTTGCATGATTTATTAGTTTTTTTGCTATGTGCTAGTTGACTCAAATCCAATTCTTGATCTGCATAGCTATGATTTTGTACTTTGAAGGTTACAAATTTTTAAGATTATTTTGTCTCTTTTTTAAATACCCAGATTGGATCCCTAACCCTTAGAACCTCTTTCATTTGGGGACACAATTTTTTCCCTAGGAAATAGGTATTAACATGTCTACTCGATTCCATTTAGTTACCATACAATTTGTCTTGGTGTAGTTCTCTTTTATTGTTTGATTTTATTACTTGCTTATAGTCAATCTTTGGAACTTATGTGGTAAAAATGTGCGGTTTCAATTTGTTGATTAATTGTTGATTATTGTTATAAACCTTTAATAAATCTATGATGAAAAATGGATTAATGCTCTAGTACATATGGGGTCAATATAATTCGATGATATTTGTACCATGATTAGAATATATAATTCCTATATTAATGTATTGTTATTTCTTTAGTGGATTTTGTTGTAAATATAGGAAATCCCAATGCCAACACCTGAAGAGAGTCAAAGTATTGTTGCTAGGTTAAGGGATGCATGGGAGGCACTGGTCAGTACTAATGGGAAATGTCATTTCCCTTGCAATGAATGGAGGGGCTTGAAACGAAGAAGATTTGTAAGGAAAAAAACTGAAATACATCGTTTTATGTACGAGCATTGTGAAGGGGGGCATACATTTCATCACATGGTAAGTTATTCCAAGGATGGTTTCACATAGGTACAAGGTCATAGACGCCAACCTCAGAAAAAACCCCAGACAGTGAGCCATACATAACCCTCCACAAGAAACTTTTTTGAAGTCCTCAACTCCATCCCAGAAGAACCTACCACCATCCCCTCTACCCCTAACTTGGCTTCAACCATTTCAAAGGCTAAAGGAAAATATTGCTCATAATCGATCCTGGAACAAATCACCCCCCTTCCCCCAATAGTCAACCCACCACGGGAAGAAGGCGTTGAAATGGAAATAGAATGGGATGAGCAACATCTAGTTGAAGTTGACCTCATCCGACTAGAAGAAGCACATAGAAAAAAAGAACTCCAATCTATCCCCTTGGAGAAACTCAAAAAAGTACACAAAGTATACCTCAACTCCATCGTTGAAGCGACATCTAGATCCAACACTGATCCAAAATGGATCCAGGAAGGCCTAAAAATCAAAGTTATCGAAATCAAATGAAACTAGTGCCATTGTGTCCGTCTCGTCACGTTGATTCCGGCCATATAATTGTTTCCTCAAATAGACATTGTATGCGAAAGTTATTGCATTCTGATCAAATTCCCAAACATGCAAAACGTCAACCGATCAAAGTCAACACTGACATCAACAGTACGACAGGTGACATCATCATGCTGACATGGCTTCACCAAGAGGCGGCATGTGTCACTTAGATTCATAATTTTCGGGTTGAGTTGGCACCTGTACAGATTTGACACATGGCACTATACAGATTTGACACGTGGTAGTCCATACATGATGTGGCCCAATGACAGGATGACACGTGGCAATACGAATGACAACTAGGTCGTATGGATGCTGACGTGGTAGGGTGACTATGTAGTACAGATGTGATGTGGCATGACACATGGTTGTACGGTGGATGAAGTGGTAGGTGACTAGGCAGGTGACAGGGTTGTATGGAAGATGACATGGCAGGTGACTGTGTGGTACGGTCCAATCACAAGGTGACACATGGCCCAATCAGAGGGTGCCACGTGGAATACCCCATATTTTTTCAATGATGCCTAGATAAAAAAAATTGTGTCTCTGGGGGATTCGAAATCTCGACCTCCATGGGCACAAATACCTAACTTACCAGGCTAAACGGATGGGCAGATGATGTGGCTTGTTTGTTATTTGGCGGAAATTGTATATGTGTTGACAAGTGGCGAAGGATTGGGCTAAACCCCAGTTGGCAGGTTCCAGCCCCGACCGACTAGGGGCTAACGACCAGGAGGTAGCAAAAATATGGGCGCGTGGAGTGTTAGGGTGTGACCATATGGGCCAATTCCACAAGACCAGGACCTAGACTCGAAGGATCTAGAGCGCGCCAGCCATCCTTCAACCACATGGCAGAGACCCATGCAACCAGAAGCTGGGAAAATAGGGGTTGTGCCCAATTTTGGCCCAAATTTGTGTTTTTAACTTTATATTATAATTTTTAATGCTGATTTAGCCTGATTTTGGGAGATTTTGGTCATTTTTGGGAGATGTCAAGCCCCTTTTGAGGCCAGATCTTGGGCGGATGTTACCAACTTCAATTCTATATAAAATAGAGGTTCTTGGCAACCTAAGGGAGGTTCATAAGAGGATAAATGCTATATAATTGTGAAGCCAAAGTCAGTTTTATGTAGGGAAGCCATTGAGGAGAGGAAATTTGTGGGCCAATTTTGAGAGCTTCACTCAACTGTTTTCAGTGCCTTCAGATGTGTTGGGTTTTTGAGGTCTAGAAGAACACATCCAAACCAATTTGTAATCCATTTGACACTTTTCTGATGTAGTTTTGAATATTTGAAGAGAAATAAGAAAGCCTCACCCACTGAGACAAAGGCTCGAAGAATTGGATAAAAAACAGAGCTTGGTATCTCCCCAGAGGAACAAAAACAAGTGTGCAAACAACCAAAGGAAGAAGGAATAAGAGGAAGATAATCCACCCAAAAACTAATCCAGGAAATAGGAAGCTACATGGTAAACTCGGGGCAAATACACAAGCTAATTGATAGCTTCTTCCCCAACCCCACCCCACCTTCCTCATGAATATAATATCATGGAACATAAGAGGCCTCAATGGAAGGGATAAACAAAGAATCCTTCTAAGAAAAATCATTACAGAACAACCAGACATTTTTTTCCTTCAAGAAACCAAATGTGCAGGCTCCATGACAAATAACATCCTCTCCAAATGTTGGAAGAGAGGAAACTTCATCTCTAATTATTCAAATGGTTCAGCAGGAGGGTTGGCTATTCTATGGAATCCAGTAGTGGTCATTCTAGAAAACTTATTCTCCCCTAAATGGTCAATCTCAACATCCTTTCGAGCCATTAGCTCAAAAGATTTTGGTTTTATCACAAACATGTACGGACCAGAAAACCAAAAAGAAAAAGAAAGGTTCAGATTCTCTCTCCAACTCTTGAACAACTTAGCTAACAACCAATAGTGGATCCTAGGAGGCGAATTCAACCACATCAAATATCTAGAATAAAAAATAGGAGCCACAAGAAAATTGGACAACGACAACGCCTCCTTCTGGAAAATCATCAACACCCTTTGTCTCATCGACCTAGACTTCCAAGAAGGTATGTTCACCTAGTCCAACAAATGCTCTGGTAAGCACCATGTCGCTTGCAATCTAGATAGATTTCTAATATCACAATCTATAATGATTAGAGGGTTCTCTATGTACGCCAACATCCTTCCAATTTCTGGTTCAGACCATTATCCCATACAACTCTGGTTGAATAAAACAAGATCCCCTCAGCTCAAACCTTTCTACTTCGAGAAATTTTGGCTTGATAATCTAGACTTTAAAGAAAATTCTCCCACCTGGTGGAAAAATGCAAAGATCTCTCATGGCTCTCTCATGTATCACTTCCATCAAAAATTGAAAATTTTCAAACAACACCTCAAGACCTGGAATAAAATGGTCTTTGGAAATAGCTTCCAAGCTCAAAAAGACCTGGAGTTGCGCATGAAAGAAATGAAAAAAGAAATAATAAATAATGGCACCTCAGATTAACTGCAAGAAGAGGATGCCTTTCTTAGAAAACAATTATATGAGCAATATGCGCAAGAGGAGACCCTATGGCGACAAAAATCATGGATATAGTGGTTGCGGGAAGGGGAAAAAATCATTTTTTTCCCACCAATCCATGATTCAAAGATGCCACATAAACATAATCACCAAGATAGAAAATCATCATGGTGAGAAGATCCTCACACACAAAGACATTAAACATGAACTCATCAACTTCTACAAGAATCTCTTATAAGAACCCATCCAGGATAGATCTACAACCATTTCCAAAATCACTCATCATATTCCTGCTTTGATAACTAAAGAAAAAAACACTGCTCTTATCCACCCCATCACCATCGAAGAGGTGGACCAGGATATGAAGGAAATGCCACCAGGAAAAGCTCTAGGTATGAATGGTTTTACCATAGATTCCTTTCATCACTGTTGGCCAATGATAAGAGAGGAAGTTTGGAAAATTGTTGAAGACTCAAGACACTCCAAGAATGTACTCTTAGCTTTCAACGAAACATTCCTCACTCTCATTCCCAAAGAAGAAAGGACCATGTACCCTAATACGTTTATACCAATTGCATTATGCAACGTCATCTACAAAATCATTACTAAGGTAATTGCTATGCACCTCAAAACTATTCTTCCTTTCATTATTTCTAAAGAACAGTTTGGATACGTTGAAGGTTGCCAGATATCGGAAAACATCATATTGGCACATGAAGTTATTCACTCCCTCAAGTCCTCCCGCATATCGGGCATGATAATCAAACTGGATTTCTCTAAAGCCTTTGATACAATAAGCTGGTAGTACATGCAATAGATCCTCGCAGCCTTTGGCTTTCACCTAGATTGGATCAGTTGGATTCTAAATCTCACTTCTAGCATCTTCTTCTCCATCCTGGTCAATGGTTCTCCTTCAAAAACCTTCTCACCCACAAGAGAAATTTGACAAGGAGACCCTCTCTCCCCCTTCCTCTTTGTCATACTTGCAGAAGGCCCCAACTATCACATTCAAGCTCACATAGCCATCAGGGCCCTCCAGGGTCTCAAACTCCATGGCATGGATTCCCATTTCCCATAGTCAATTTGTATATAACACAATGAATATGGGATCATCTACTGCGAAAGAATCCTCCACCATCAGGACCATCCTGGATGACTTCTCTGCAGCCTTAGGTATATCTATCAATGCAGGTAAATCTCAAGTCTTTTTTTTCAACACCCCAGAATCCATTCAAATTCACTTGGAAAACCTTTTCGGTTTTACCAGGATTTCCCTTTCGTCCAAATACTTGGGAGCCACCCTCACATACAATTCATCATGCCTCAGCCCCTGGGAGCCCCTTCTTACCTCCCTTGATCATCACCTTCAATATTGGACCTTTAGATCCCTAAACTTGGCAGGTCGGCTTACCCTTCTAAAATCTATACTACAAGCCATTCCCTTATATCTTTTCTTAGCCTTAGCTGTGCCTAAATCTATCATCAATTCCATTCATTCCATTCAAAAAAAGTTTCCCTGGAAGGGTACTAAAGAAAGTTGAAAGTGGGCATTAGTGAAATGGGAAGATATTTGCAAACTGAAAGCCTTGGGAGGCCTTGATCTGAGAGACCCATGAACCCTAAACAAATTTTTGGGAGCCAAAACTTGGTGAATATGGTTAACCCACCCCTTTAATCCTTGGGATAAACTATGGAGAAGCAAATATGCCCCCAACCTCAAGGAAAACAAACTAATCAGACTCACCAACCAACTTTTGGTATCCCCAATATGGAATGTTGCCTATGAGAATCACTCTCCCATTCAGAAGCATGCCTTCTGGAAGGTTCGAAACATAAAAACTACCCTCTTCTAGATTGGTTCTTGGCAACAATTACCCCCCCCTCCACCTCAAGCACACTATGCAGGAAATCTTCCACCACTTGAGAAACACCACACACCTTCCCATCTCCCATTATTGGAAATCCCACTCCGATCATCCTCACTAGAGAGATTGGAAACCCACTTATCAGCTTCTGCATTTACCTTCCACATACAACTTAGATCCTTGTCATTCGGAAGTGGAGACAAGGAAGATCAACATTCATTAGGATCCATATATTCTCCATTAGGGCCACACTCCACAAGGAGTTTTCTCAATCAAGGAAGCTTACAGTATAACAAGAAATCATCACTCACTAATGAAAGAGGAAATATGAGAAAAAATATGGAAAATCAACCACTAGCCCAAAGTATGCACTTTTCTCTGGCTAGTGGTTCAAAACAAAATCATCACTTGGGATAATCTTTTTAAATGAGGATTCGTAGATCCCTCCATATTCCCTCTTTGTTGTAATTAAGACGAAACTATAGAACATCTCCTCAACCAGTGCACTTACAACCAAAACTTATGGGAACAAATGGCTTCAATCATGCCACTATTGACAGAAAAGTCATAAGCATCAAAGATATCTTTGAGCACTGGTGACAACAAGCTTTCAAAAATCCAATTCTCAACAGAATATGAATTCTTATTCCAGTCTTCCTTTTCTAGAAAATATGGAAAGAATGAAACAACATAATTTTTAAATCTTCTGCCCTCCCCAAAGCACAAGTCTCGACACACATTCATTCATGCATCAAAGAAACAATATGTTCCCAAGCCTAGAGCCCAAAAGATCTTCAATGTTACCTGACTCAAGATACCATCCTCTCCCATTGGAAACTCCTCTCAAAACCCCCTCCCACCTGTCCCCCCTCATGTCCACCCAACCTCTCTAGTCCCTCTTCATGGATCAAACCCATAATCGATTTCATCAAACTAAATTTCGATGGCACTTCCAAAGGAAACCCAGGGTTAGAAGGATTTGGGGAAGTCTTCAAAAATGATCAAGGAAACATCCTTCTAATCTCAGCTGGAAACCTTGGCTACAACACCAACAACGAAGCTGAAATTTGGGCACTCATACAAGGCCTTGTCATTCCCAACATAATGGGTTTTTACAAACTTATCGTGGAGGGCGACTCACAAATTATCTTGAACCTCTTCTCCAAGCTACTCACCGTCTCTTCCTTGTCCAAAATATCCCCTATATGGTGACTCCTAGGTAACTTGGAACTCCTCCACTCCTTAATTCTCCCCAATTTTTCTCTCATCCCTTCTCACATCCGTAGAGAAGAAAATCAAATTGTCGATAAACTTGCCAACACAAGGGTGGAAATCACTCATGGTGGTCTCCTATGTTCACCTTCCCACAAATGGAACCAACCCCTTTTTGTTGAATACTTGACAATGGATCTCAAATAAATCTCAACCCCGGATGGGGTGACATGCAACAACCCCGTCCACCTTGACAATTAGAATGTCACCCACCCCCTCTCTCCTAGGGTGGTTGTTGGAATTTTAAATTTTCTAGTTACACAATTAAAATTACTTAATCCAATAGAAATTGTAGTAGGATCACTAAAAGATAGGGAATCACATATACAATAGAACACAAAGATTATCCTGGGAAACCCTTATGGGGGAGAAAACCCAACAACCAAAACCCTCAATGTAAATCCCTTCAACCAGTACAATGATGCGCTATAGCTCTCCAAGAAATACCAAGACCAAAACACCAAAAGAACTAGTCTCCAAGACTTTTGCGCTAGACCTTCTTATGTGCTCCAAGATGCACAAGAGAAGTGTGTGAGTGTGTGTCCAGATGAGAGGAACCTATCCTATATTTAAACACAACAACGTCTCTTGACCTAATTAACCCATAATAAGTAAAATACCAATAATATAATCATTTGTGTTGAGCTGACTTGTACAATATAATTGTAATAACCTTTTAAAGGTTTGACTAAAACAAATATACAAGAATATCTTCTGTAGTTACACAAAAAATATTAACAGTCCCTATTAACTAGGAAGGTATTCTTTCCAGACATAGACTCCAAGTCTGATAACACACGAGCTCACATCCATTGACTGTTGAACATGTGAATATATACATCCTCGGATATCCATAGTGAAACATGACTTCACCCCATGCAACCAAGGTATGTGGGTAGCTATCAATAGCTACAACATGTCCCGAGGACATACACTCCCTGCGATGCATCAATACCTGATCATGTGCACTCATGTCTCAGTGCCAACCCTTTTTCATGCTAGATGAGACCCACCAGACTTAGTGCCAACCCTTTTTCATGCTAGATGATATTTTTCCATACTCATTGCCAACCCTTTTTCATGTTGTATGAGTTCCACCTGTAACTCCCTTTGAAGAGGGACCACACCAAGCTTGTCCCTGAAGTACTCAAAATACATCCTCAATAGTGGCTTGGTGAAGACATCTGCAACTTGATCCTCGGTAGTCACGAACTGGAGCCTCGCTGCTCCCCTATGTACCATATCCCTGATATAGTAGTATCTGATCTCAATATGCTTTGACCTGTCATGGAACACCGAGTTATATGACAACTTCATGCAACTCTGGTTGTCACACCAAATGCAGGTCACCTCCAATCCAAGACCAAATAACCCAGACAACATCTTCTGAAGACATACTGCTTCTTTGCTCGCTACACATGCTGCCACATAATCATCTCCAGCTGTACTAAGTGCCAAACATGACTGCTTTATGTTGCTCCACGAGACCATACTGGAGCCAAGACTGAAAAAATATCCGAAAGTTCTTTTTCGGTCAGGAATACTACTGACCTAATTTGAATCCAAGTATCCATACAATCCAAACTCATAGTCAGATCTATACCATAGACCATGATCTAGAGTACCCTTAAGGTACCCCAACACATGTTTTGCTGCAACCAAATGAACCTGTCTGGGATGCTCCAAATGCTAACTCAAGGTCTTCATTGCAAAACATATATCTGGTATTGTGTTCATTAAATGCATCAACGAGCCCAATATCTTCTTATATAAGGTAGAATCCACAATCATTGAAGTTGTATCCTGCAACAACTTAAGATTTGATACCATCGAGGTAACCATGGACTTACAGTCCAACATCTCTAACCTCTTCAATATTTCCACAACATACTTTCCTTGATTTAGGAAAATCACATATGATTTATACCAAACTTCTAGTCCCAAGAAGTAGTGCATCATTCCTAAATCTTTCATCTCGAATTCTACAACCAATTTTCTCTTACATTCAGTGATGAGATTTTCCACACCTGTTAGAAACAATTCATCTACATACAACAATAGAATCATCGGTTCACCATCCTCAACCTTAAAGTAAAGGTTAGGATCTGCACTACTCTTGGTAAAACCCAAGCTCATCAGAAAATTGTCAATCCTACCATACCATGCTATGGGTGCCTACTGCAATCCATATAAAGCCTTATTTAATCATAACACATGAGTCTCCCTATCATGTGTCTCGAATCCAAGTAGTTTCTCCACACAAACTTCCTCTTTTATTTCACCATTCAAGAAGGTTGTCTTTACATCCATTTGGTGCACCTTCCATTTCATCATAGCAACCAATGAAATTATAGTCCTTATCAAGGTATATCTTGCTATGGGAGAATTTTTTTCTTCATATTCAATCCCTTCCTTCTGAGAGAAACCTTAGGCCACAAATCTTGCCTTATATTTTTCAACACTGCCATCAGTTGTGTGTTTCGTCTTGTAGATCCATTTCGAACTCACCACAGATTTTTACTTTGGTATGGGAACCACATCCCATACATCATTCTGCATAATGGACTGGTATTCGTCTGCCATGGCATCTTTCCATACTTTGTTTTCTGCAATTTCTTCATAACTGGAAGGTTTTGCATCCATTATGTCACACAAGCATACCATGTAGCTGGAATACGACTTCGACTTCTTACTTTCCCTGAAATATTTCTCTGGGGCACCAATTATTTTTGCATCTCTGATAATCTCTTATTCCCAAGATGGTCTTCTCTTGTGAGAAGGTATCTCGGCTGGTTTATGAGGTTCTACCATGTCATGATCCTCTGGAATTACTTCCTCTGGTTCAACTACCTCTGGAACTTTAGGAACTTCATTGTCTTCTTCATGTTCCTCTTCTACATGGATCTGTTTGGATTTACAAAAAGCTACATTCTCATCAAAGGTTACATCTCGATTGATCTCCACTTTCCAGTGACCAGGACTATAACCAACAAATATTCCATTTCATCCTGAAGGGTCCAACGTTTTCCCCTTTTCCTTGGGTATGTGAACAAATATAGGGCAGCCAAATATTCTGAAATGGTTGACTAGTAGCTTCTCTCCTAAAACAATTTCCTCGAGTGTCTTGTTTTCAAGCACCTTGTGGGGAATTTTATTATGCACGTACATTGTCGTCTTCGTTGCTTCTGCCCACAAATGCATAGGAAGATCTTGGCCATGGATCATGGTCTTTACTGCTTCGATGAGTGTCCAGTTCTTCCTTTAATCTATTCCATTCTGTTGAGGGTTATAGGGAGTAGAAAGCTCCCTCTTAATCCCAAATTCCTTGCACTACTCCTTGAATTATTCTGAGGTGAATTCACCTCCATTGTCTGATCGCAAGTTCTTTATATTCCGCTCTGTCAATTTTTCTACCCGAGCCTTGAACTCTTTGAATTTGTCAAAAGCTTCATTCTTTGCTTTTAAAAAATAAATCCAAGTTTTACGTGAGTAATCATCAATGACAGATACATAATATACATACCCACTTAGTGAAGCTCCCGACATCAATCCACATATGTCTGAATGCACGATGTCCAAAAATCCTTTGGATTTTCTATCGCTATTGGGAAAGGAGTGCTTCACATCCTTTCCTTGTGAACATCCTTTTCACACGCCATCTGGTTCTGCTTGGATTTCTAGAAGACCCGTCACCATTTTTCTCATAACCGGAAGAGTTTTGTAGTGTAGGTGAGAAAATATCCTATGCCATAGTTCACTGGGGTTCACAATATCATGAACCATTGTGGAGTCTGAATTTCATTCTAATTTGTAGAGTCCTCCTTCTTCAAATCCAATCACTATTTCATCATCAAGGGTCTTCCCTCTAGGCGACATAAGAACTTGACCATCAATAAATGCTACTCTAAATCCTTTATTGTCCAATGTTGAAATTGAGAAAAGATTATTTTTTAAACCTAGAACATATAGAACTTCCTTCATCTTCATTGGCTTTCCTGAGTTTAACTTGTAGGAAGCTTATCCAACACCTTTGATTGGATACTGATAGTCATCACCCAATTTCACCTTGTGAGGTGAATATTTATGAATAAGTTTAGATAAGGAGTCTTCATAGCCTATCATGTGCTTGGAAGCACCATTGTCTATCAACCAAGTGTCACTTCCATGAGTAACAGTACATGTGAGGGTTGAGATAAGAACACAATACTTATCATTTGATTCATCTTGCTTTGCAACCTTCTTGGGAGGCTCATCATCTTCAACTGTGTGAGCTTGATGCCTCTTACTTCCTTTCTTAATTTTAATTTCTGTAATGAGGGGGAAATCCCTAACAAAGTGTCACAATTCCTAACAATAGTAACATATGATCTTTGAGTTGTCTCTTTGACCCATATTAAACTTCTTAGGTAAAGAATGATTCTTCTTGTTCTTTCCTTTCCTAGTGTGGGCGGCTAGGGATTGATATTCATCTTCCATATTTTCTTCTATTGCATCTATCTTAGCTTCTTTCTGGTTACAATCTTCCCAAATCCTACTGAACTTGGGAAGCTTCTTTCTTGAACAAATTCCTTGGATCAATGCATCCCATGACCTTAGGAGGCCATTCAAGGTAGTAATAACCATCTCTTCTCCTTCTACTGAGTCACTAATGGCTTCTATCTACTCCTTGATTTGATTCACTCGAGAAGTAGGAGTGAATGGTTTCTGAGTTCTGCATTTCCACATTCTTCAATTGAGATCTTAGATTCATTATTCGATTTATGTTGCTTCCCTGAAACAGACGAGTTAAGGTGTCCATCATTTGCTTTGGAGAATATAATGATGATATATGATGGATATGGTGGTCCTTAATGTAGTTTGCAATAATCTTTTTTTCTCTCACCATGTACTTCTTATATTTTTCCTTAGCTTCATCTCTTTGAGGTTCTTGAACCTCTTCTATAATGAACTTATCCAATTCATGTTCTTCAAGAAGGAGGGTTACTCTGTACTTCTAGGCCCTGTAATTCCATCTAGTGTCTCATCGATCTTTGTTATGGTAGTCATCCTGCCTTATGATGGTCTTATTTTGTCCGAAAAATGTCTCTATACTGAAAATGACTCCCTTTTAGGCTTCTAGATCTGCAATTGGCTTCTTTTCAGGCCTACTTTCATACCATGTTGGAATTTTAAATTTTCTAGTTACACAATTACAATTACTTAATACAATAACAACTGTAGTAGTATCATTGAAATATAGACAATCACAGATACAATAGAACACACATATTATCTTGAAAAACCCTCATGGGGGAGAAAACCCAACAACCAAAATCCTCAATATAGATTCCTTCAACCAGTACAATGATGTGTTATATCTCTCCAAGAAATACCAAGACCAAAAAACCAAAAGAACCAGTCTCCAAGACTTGTGCGCTAGACGTTATTATGCACTCCAATATGCACAAGAAACGTGTGTGAGTGTGTGTCCAAATGAGAGGAACATATCCTCTATTTATACATAACAATGTCTCTTGAAGAGACATGACTCTTGACCTAACTAACCCTTAATAAGTAAAATACCAATAATATAATAATTTTTGTTGAGAAGACTTGTACAATATAATTAAAATAACCTTTTAAATGTTTGACTAAAAAGAATATACAAGAATATCTTTTGTAGTTACACAAAAAATATTAATAGTGGCAACCTAACAGTGAGCATTCAACCCACATACAACAACACATGCTACTGCACCTGAAATCATCCTCCCCCTGTATGAAATTTGTGTGTATTTGATGGCTCCTCAACCTCTCTCCCAGGTTAACCTTGTCATGCCTCCTCTGTAGATGGACCATTTTGATTTCTTCTTGGCCCCGCGAGATCCTCTCCTAGCGCTTGCTCTTCCTCCCAAGCATGTTCTCCTCCTCTGCTCTAAGTTTTGAACTCCTGCCTCACACACCTTCTGCATTTCCTCTCTTCCTCGATGTGACCCACCCTGCACTCTTTTCATTCCTAGAATTTGAGGACACTCGATCCGAGAAGGCATGCATTACTCACAAAGTGGTTGGCCTCCCTCCATTTTGCATCCCTATTGCACATGTCCCTGCCAGAATAACATGGCCCAACAACCCCCTCATCCCACTGGTGAAGACAAAGACTGTAAACCGCTCGATGATCCACCTTTGACCTCCATCACTGGTTCGCTTCCCCCCAATCCATATGTTGCTTCCAGTTCTTCTCCCACCCCCCACCTCATCCTGGCTTCACTGATGTTCAGAGAGAAATAATCTAGGCTATGTGCAAGGACAATGTAGAAATGAAATTCCGCCAAGAGTTGATGGAAAATTTCTTGGACTGGCTTCTGGATTCTAGAGCACAAGACCCTTCTCAGCACCGCACCACAGAGGATCCACTTTAAGAAACAATGGAGTCGAAATGGTAGGATGAGTCAGAGCATTCTTTCCCACATAGCTACACAAGCAAGTAATTCTCACGGTCTGCTATTTTTTGTTTCTCATAGACTCTATCTGGCCTATCAAACCACAACGTTATCTTTCTTGTTTAAGAAATAGGCTTAGCTTAGATATTTTGAAAATGCATCATACCGGATTGTTAAACAACGACAAAATTATCATAATACTATGGAACTTTTATCTCTGGTGGTGGGGTTGGTTTCCTTTCATGGAAACCTCAACATCGGTCTCTCAAACCTTATATGCAAATTTTGATTCTGAAAGGTAATACAACTCTAGATTCCAAAAAACAAAATGTTATATGCACTAATAGTAGTATAAATACTATTGTACAAGATGTGGAAGACGGTATGAATATTGAAGATCATGCCAATCCTATGGAAGAAGATAAGATCAATAATATTGTTTAGTCGGATGATGGGGCAAATAGATTGATCCATTACATATTTTCTCCTATAGATGAGGAAAACAATGATGATATTTATGATGTACCTATGTTTGAGAAGGCAGAACAATCCCTTTATGAAGTCTCAAGAACAAATATTCTCTCTACTATAATGTTGTTGGTTAACTTGAAGGTATTGAATGTTTTTTCAAACACTTGTCTCACACAGATCCTAAGGTACGCAATATAATTCATCACATATTATACATAAAGGTCGACTTTATTTTTCTCTATTTTTAGTGTCAGTTAATGTTTAAATTAAGGATGCAATATTTTTTATTGCTATTATTTACATTAACTAGTTTTTTTTAATGCTATAGATCGTTAGGTGATTTTTTCTAACTACTGTCAAATAATTTACCTCGCACATACCGAGAGATGTGTGTCATTATGAAAGATATTGGAATGGAGTATCACGCTATTGATGCATGTCTGAATGATCATATTATATATTATGGACAATATGCATAAAAAACGAAATGTCCGCAATGTCAAATCAGTAGATATCGAACTGATCAAGTAAGAAAAAGGTGCCTCACAAGGTTTTTCGTCATATTCCATTAATTCCATGTTTACAATGATTGTTTAGGTGCCAAATAATTGCACTGTTTATGGATTACCATGCACGACACAAAAGTGAAGATGGTTTTCTTCAAATGCCTGTGAATGGTTCTACATTTAGGAACATTGAAGAAAGATGGCCAAATTTTAAAGAAGAACCTCGTAATGTTAGGCTTTCATTGGAAGCTGATGATGTCAATCCATTTGGTGATCTCGGGTCTATTTACTTAATGTGGCCTATTTTTGTTATAAACAATAACCTTCCTCCTTGGATGTCAATAAAGAGGGAGCACACAATGTTGGCAATGATTGTTCCAAGTATTTGTTTACAAAATTGGTTTGAACATTGTATTTCATTTTTATTATTCATTGCATCATTACTTATATATATACAAGGTAGTAATTATGTGTACTTTC
>SNQJ01S0014169.1:3292-16853 GCA_010110895.2 Picea sitchensis
CCATCACCTAAGAACATTCTAGAGGAGGAATCTTCTAGAAGTAGAACCTTCTAAGAAGTCCTCTTACATTTATTATATCTAATTACCCATTTATTATATCTAACTACAATAGTGGGCCTTATTTAACAATATAGTGGACCTAGTCCACCTTACATTGAATGACCTCCACTATTATCACTATGGGCCCTCTGGGCCCTCCCACTACCTCTCTAGCTACCTTACATTCCAGTTTTGAAGAGAAGGTGCCAGAGACTGATATGACTGCCAAAGACAAATCTGATCAACAAACTGAGAAAATTTCGAAACAAAAAAAATAGTGCATAGAATGAGATGTGGAACATGAGATTTGATGGAGTTGTCAGCAGATAAAGAGAAGGACCTGGTGTGTGGATTACCCCCCCCAGATTGGCCACAAAACTTTGTTCTTACAAGCTTGCTTTTGAGTGCACAAATAATATGGTTTAATATGAGGCATTAGTATTGGGATTGAAGACTTTGAAACAGATGGGAGCTAGGATTATAGATGTACATGGAGATTTTAATTTGATCATAAATCAAGTGAAGGGAATATATCAAGCAAATAATCCCAGATTAAGAGCATATAGGAATATAGTGCTTGAACTTCTTGAAGAATTTTCATAATATAGTCTCTCAATGATTCCAAGGGGTCAAAATCAGATTGTTGATGCTCTAGCTACTTTAGCCTTAGTTTTCAAAATTCCAATTTTTCCTAACAGGGGATATGAGATTGAGGTCAAGCATAGACCAAAAGTACTTGATAATATTAAGTACTGGCAGGTTTTTGAAGATGATAAACAAATATAAAGTTTCCTTAAGATGGATGGTGAATTTGCAAATTTGAATATTGATGAGGAATATTGTTGTGAAGAATAAAATGCAGTTGTGTTCGAAAGTGATGGTTATTTCAAGAATTAGATTGTTGGTAAGGATATAATGCAGCTAAAAAATAACATCATTCCCAAAGGCTTGGTCCCATTGGAAAAACTCTTTGACAATAATGATGTAGCCATGAGTCCTAAAATTACTGTAAATGATGGAGATGTTGAAGATTGCAACATTGGGACTCAGGAAGATCCCAAGATCATCAAGCTATCCAAGACACTTAGCCCAGATGTCAAGCAAAGGTATATCAATTTAATGAAAGAAGTTCCTGATGTTTTTTCCTGGAGTTATGAAGATCTAAAATTTTATGATACTAAGGTGATTCAACATGTGATTCCAATCAAAGAAGATCATAAACCTTTCAAATATAAATTAAGAATCAATCATTTACTTCCACCCTTTATTGTAAAAGAGATTAAAAATTTGTTTGAAGACAAGATCATAGTATCTTTGATATTTTCCAAGTGGGTGGCAAATCTGGTACCCTTCAGAAAGAAAAGTGGAGAGATCATATTATGTGTATACTTTGGAAATATGAACAGGGTATCTCTCAAGGACAATTACCCACTTCCTAAGACGGATCACATTCTACAAAAAGTGGTTGGTTCTAAAAAAATATCATGTTGGATGGTTTCTCTAGGTACAATCAAATCATGGTACAACCTGATGATCAGGGAAAGACAACCTTTACAACACCATGGGTCACCTTCATGTATGCCAAAATGCCTTTTGGACTCATGAATGCAGGAGCATATTTCCAAAGGGCTATGGATATAGCCTTTGTTGATGAGAAAGATAAATTTATTGTTATTTACTTAGATTATATCATTATATATTCAGTTTCTGATGAAGAACATCTTAAACATCTAAGGAGGGATTTTCAAAAATGTAGGAAGTTTGGCATTTCATTGAACCCCAAGAAGTCTAATTTTGGCATGGAAGAGGGAAAGTTTCTTGGGAACATTATTTCAAAAGAGGGAATAAATATATATCCCAATAGAGTTGAGGGAATCCTTAAAATTGGCACACCTAGAAGCAAGAAAGAATTGCAATCTTTCCTAGGGAAAGTAAATTTTCTGAAAAGATTCATCCCTAACCTGGCTAAAATCATAAAGCATATTACTAACATGCTCAGGAAAGGGAGTGAGATAAAGTGGACCCTTGAAGCCAAGAAATCCTTTGAAGATATTAAAATGGCATTGAACAAAGCCCCAGTGCTAGCCAGTCCTAATTTTGAAAAAGACTTTATATTGTTTTCTTTTGCCTCAGAGCACACCATTGTTTGTGTTTTATTACAAAAAGATGAACTGAATTTTGAGAGGCCTATAACATGCTATAGTAGGACATTGAGGGATTCCCCATTAAAGTATGATATCATAGAAAATCAGGCATATGCACTGGTCAAGGACCTAAAGGAGTTTAGAGTTTATATCTTGCATTCTCATACCATTTTTTATGTTCCCAGCAGTTATGTGAAGGAAATTTTAACTCAACCTGATCCTGAGGGGAAAAGGGTCAAGTGGATAGTTGTGTTGTTGGAGTATGACCTCGATATCAAACCTACAAAGTTGATCAAGGGGCAGGGACTTGCAAATCTTATGGCATAGACGAATTATGAGCTCTTGGGAATTGATTTCATTGTTTATTTGTCAGCAGATTCAAAAGAATAAAAGGTCCCTCAGGTATCCCAAAAATTCCTTGACTCCCCATGGTATGTTGACATTATTTATGTGTCAAGAAATTTGCAGGCTTCTCCTAAATTGAGAAAAACCAAGGCCAGGTTTTTGAAGCTAAAAGAAACAATTTTTTGTATTTTAAATCAATCCCTATATTGGAAGGATCCAAGAGGAATCTTGTTGAGTTGTTTGTTGGAGGAAGAAGTTGGAAAAACCATCAGAGAGTTTCATAAAGGTGATTGTGGAGGGAACCATTATTGGAAAACCATTGTGCAAAAAATATTGAGGGCAGGCTTCTATTGGCCTAACATTTTTTCTAATGTTTACAAAGAAGTTTCAAGATGTCATGAATGCCAAATTTTTGATGGGAGAGAAAACTACAACCTTTTCCCTTGAAGCCTATCTTTCTTGAAGCACCTTTTAGACAATGGGGCCTTGATTTGATAGGAGAAATTCATCCATAGTCCTCAACTTAGAACATGTGGATAATGGAAACCACAAATTACTTCACCAAGTGGATTGAAGCAGTCCCCACCAGGAAAGCCACAGATATTGTTATCATTCAGTTTTTGGAGAACAATATTTTGTCTAGGTTTGGTTGTCCAATCAAAATCATTACAGACAATGCAACAACATTTAAGTCCAAAAATATGGAAATATTTTGCAGTGATTACAATACAGCTCTTGTCCATTCCACAGCTTCTTACCCTCAAGGTAATGGGTTGGTCGAGTCATCCAATAAGAGTTTGACCAAAATTATCAAAAAAATGTCGCAAGATAACAAAAAGGCTTGGATCAAGAATCTTTTCCATGCACTGTGGGCTGACAAGATCACTACTAAAAGGTCTATTGCCACTTCACCCTTCCAGATTGTGTATGGCATAGAGGCGGTTTTTCCTACTTCATTAGGATTACCAGTGATGAGATTGCTATAGGAGCAAGATGTTAAACCAGATCCTACTCAAAGAAGGACACATGAACTAATAAATGTTCAACAAACAAGAGAGAAAGCTTTCAACAAATCTGAACTACACCAAGACAAGATTAAAAAGGCTTTTGATAGGCATACTAAGGAAGATGATTTCAAAGTGGGGGATTTGGTGTTGAAATGGGATGCCAGAAATGAAGACAGAGGAAAGCATGGGAAATTTAACCATCATTGATTGGGACCTTTCAAAATTGTGGCATACCATGGAAATAATGCCTATCTGCTAGAGGAACATAATGGAGATCTCATTGGTGGGGGACCTGTGAATGGTAGGTTTCTAAAGAATTATCTCTCTTAAATAAATTTTCACCCCTTTCCATTTCATTGTATATAACCATTTTTTTTTTAAGTTTAAGCAATTAAAATTAAATCAGCAGAAATTGAAGCCCGAAGTCAAGGCCCTAAGTTATGTTGAGTATAATTTGAGTTGTGTGAACAAAGTTTTGTGAATAATATGTTGATCGAATTAGTTGTATGTGTGAAATAAAGACCAATGGGTGGGCACTTGGTCTACCGTTCTTTTCTACCTCGCTGGAATGATAACATGCACAGTTGGAGCCCATGTTAGTCACCATTAATTTTTTTATGTGAAATCACATTTTTAGGATCTATCGGGATGCTAAACCGGTATGAAAGACCGATAAACTAGGGAAGGGGCTAAATATGGAAGGGAGAGGCTAAATCTGGTAGGAGCACTAAGTTTATGGGGCTCGATGCATCACAGATCGTGAACTCTCAAGATCGACGGTCGAGGATGATTTCGGGGGGAGAAACTGCGCGAAGGTTAATTTTGGAAAGCGGGATGAAATTTAAACCATGTTTTTCGTTCGAGGATACATGGTGCCACCAAGTGCACTTCAGGGTGAAAATAGGGTTGCCCCAAACCACTTCCTCATGCCCCCGAAATTTGGAAAAGTATAAAAGGAAATTTTTTGTTTATTTTATTATTATTTCAAACACTGAATCATTTGAAACTTGGTGGGACCACCCTCGTTCAACTGCAGCTCAACAACACATCAATTGCACGCCATTTCAGCTCGTTTCCAGGTATTTTTCATCACAACAATGGATCTTATCATAACCTCAGTAACATAACATGATCCTGTGGCGAATGAAGAAGCCCTAATTGACCGAGATTCAAACGTTTTTGATACCAAAATCACCATTTCTCCCATCTCTGTGTCCAAAAGAAACCTATCTAATAAAGTAGGAAGGTGTATATCATTCCTTGAAGCAGTCCAGGCCACCATAGTCCCTTATTCTGTCGAAATCTCTTTCCCTTTTCCTGAATTTATAGGTTGGTGAGCTGAACAATATTCACATGAAGAAAGAGTCGTCGTGAATAAACAAGGGTATGAGGCCATGTGTAGGGTAGAGAGTCTGTCAATTCGAGATTCCCTCGATATACTAGAGTATTTTTCCGCAAATTTTGAACCTTTAAATGAAGACAATCTAATTAGGTTATACAGAGAATGTCCATCAGAAGTCCGAGATATGTTTTTGTAGACAATTGTCAAACCAGAACATTTTCCAGAGAGTCTGTCTTTGCCAATGAATGTGAGTATAATGGTTATTGAATTTCAATGGGTATGTTCCCTTTTAATTCAAGTTTTAGGTCTAGACAATGACAAACACGTAGTCGAAGTCATGGTCAGTTTCCTTTTAATCTTTTTTAAGTCAGAGTGTGGTTTGTCAGTCTGCATCAGTTTTGATCAAGTCATAGCTGATAATATCCATAAATAGCTAGTGATTTTTTTCTCTCTAAGGCATTTCATATATTAAACCTATTTTCTTAATATTTTTCTGGAAACAAATAAGAGAGAATTCCCTGAAGAAACATTTGTATCAACTAAATTTAAAAGGATTACATTGCTTATATTCATAAATAAAGTCATGTACAGAGTTTACAATTTGTTTTTTAACACCAACCTACCTAGAGTTTTGGATGACATGAGGAGATATCTACAGCCAAATCCATAGAATAGAGTGGGGAATTGGTACTATTCATGAACTCAACAGTAATATGGGTTTATGGTTGTCATGAATCCCCCTATTTATTGCCTATTTTTCTGACCCCCATAATCTTTTCCCTTGAATTCATTAGGCATAGAATTATATTTGAGATGGAGCATTTCCTAAAGTTGCGTAAATCCTCCAACCTCAAGTTCCCTTTTATCATTTTCCTCTTCATTGTCAAAACTAGATCATTCTTATCTCAGATTCAAGCAAATCTCAAAGAGTTTCGTTTTGCATGGCTACAGGGAAGAAGATATGATCCACACCAAATCATATCCAAGAGAAGATTGATGAGAAAAAATCCCCTTATGAGCATGAACAAGTTGAGGGTTTTGATAAGATGGAAAATCTAGAAGTCTGTGTTGATATGGAAGAAATCTTACAACCAACTCAAATGTAGCAAGTGGAGGCAACCCTGCAACAAATTCAAGCACAATTAGCTTCTTAGAAACTAATAGTCAAAGTTCCTAAGATAAGTGTTTACAACAAGAGAAGCAGTTCAGAGGCCATGGGCACCAGTGATCAGTAGACTTCTCATAAGAAGATGAAGATTTCACAATCTCCACAGATAGTCGATTTAGATGAGGAAGAGCCCAGAGAACAAGTAAATCTAGATATGGTGGAAAGTATCACTAGCCCTGTAGAGGTTGAAAACAAAAGAAAACTCCAAAGTGAATGCATATCAAGAACCTTTAGCAACAAGAAACACATCTTTGATAAAACATCTAGGGAAACTTATCAATATAAAGAAGATTTGGCAAAACAGTATGCTGAAAAGGGAAACATAGCTTTAGGTGAGATGAGGGATTTAGTCCCTGAAGTGGAAAATACTTCTTAGAATAAATATTCTTTGTTCACACAAAGGGATGTTGAGAATGGGACCTTTAACATTGGATTTGCAGATGAAGACAAAGTCTCTAAGATAAAGATAAGRTATGACAACATCAGTGCTCCAGAAAAGGTCAAATTCCATAAGAATACCGGTGATATGTTGTATTCTGATTACCTGAGTTTAAGATTGAAGAATTCAAAGCTGTCATCTTATGCATGAAATTGGAAGGGAATTTGAGACAAGAAAAAATATCTAGCAGATCTTGGAAGAATAAGGTCAAGAGGCTAGAATCTGAAGGCTCCCAGGGGGTGAAATCCTCATTCGATAAAAAAGATAAAATAATTCAAAGCTTGAAGAAGAAACTGAAAATGTCTGCCACAGAGCATCCAAAAACAACATAATTGGTTTCTCTATAATAGGAAAATGAAACACTTTGTCAAGAGGCATTAGACTACAAGGATAGGGAATTGCAGCTAGAATGAGAAAAGGTGAAGTGGTCACAAGAGTAGATAGAATTTCTAAACTCGGCTATAGTTGTGCCTCCTGCTGCAGAAGTTGGTCCAAACAATGAAGGACTTGTACAGGATATGTCACAAGCTAGCCTAAAATAAGGAGAAATAAAAGGGATAAAGGGAAGCATAGATAAATTGAAACAGGAGATGGAGGAAAAGGATGAAAGAATGGCTCAATTTCAAAAGGAGAATGAAGTCTTGCAGGAAATGATAGATAAGTTGAAGGTGGGATTAAGAGGCAAATGCCTGTTGCAAGGGGCCAAGGATATCATATGGGAATCTATAGCTGTTGAAGCTGCCAAGTTCAGAGTATATTTGGATTTCATTAATGATAAAGACAACATAGCCATCACAGCTATAAGTAGATGCACTGTTGTGAATGAGACTTTAGCAAAGAAACCATCAGAATGGACCCAAAACGCCATAAATCTAATCAACTCCATTCCTACTGAAGATATTCATACTATTGGAGTTAAAGACATAACTACATTGATTATCTAGGCAAGAGGGTTATTGCTAAACATAACCTGTTGAAATCAGTCCAAACCAAGGCAACACAGATGGAGCAACATGTGCAAGAGCTCAAGGATTTGTTTGAAGAATTGTTTATGAAAGGCCTCCCACCATTTTGGGATGGCAAGGGAAGATTGTATGATCAAGAAGAATACAATGCGTTCCTCACTCAGTGTAGAATGGATCACTCCAAGTTCAAAACCCTGGAGGAAAATCTGAAAGGAGCTACACTAGTTGAGCATCTGATTATAGACTTTGAGATTCTTAATCAATTCAAAGCAGTCAAAATTGGACTACCAGTCATGACATATTCTTCCTGCATTGACCTGGAAATCCTAATCAAAGAAATGATAGATTATGATATCCATTTTGACTTGAAATGGAAGGAGATAGTATGATTGGGTAAGACAAAATGCAGTTTTCCATGGTCCAGTAGATGATGTCCAAATGTCACTGAAGATGGAAGATCACGTGGAAGACCAGAGAAGAACAAGTGGTGAGGAAAGAAAGTGAAACGACAAAAGAGCCATAATCTGGATCATGAAACGTTTTCTTGCTAATTATTGTAATTGGTTTCAAACCAAAACTTTCCATTGTAATTATTATAATCAATTTCGAAACCGAAACGGTTCATTTTAATCATTTTAATTGGTTTCAAACCGAAGGAGCTCAACTCGTATAAATATTAGGATTTCCAAATGTATTAGAGGTTGGGAGAAGTGCAAGGGCACGATCTTAGATATTTGGAATTTCAATGTAATTTTTTGAAGTTGAATAGAATACACATGCAGAAGTCTTGAAGTTTCCATGAACAGATTCTAATGGTGGTGATCTGAGTTTTGTCTCCTCTCTTTGTATGTATTTCCTGTATGCTTGAATTCCATTTTCACTGTCATCTGTTTAAATTGGATAGTTAAAGGCCCAGAATTCATCTTCTGATGCTCTTGGCTTAAGAAATTTAAACTGTGTAAGTTCTTCCTAACTAATGTCAGAATTCATTTACTTAATGCTCCGATACAGTTATATGTTTTTCCTTTCTTCTTACACTCTACAAATTTATCATTTATCACCTCATTTAGCCTTTATCCTCTGGACAGTTATAATGACTAGTCAGTGCTTCCATTCATTTCAAAAGTTTGACTCCATATCCCTAAGTGTCCCTCCCCTTCCTTGTCAGCAAAATTATAAAAAAAACCCTTCAAACAACAAAACCTAGCCACTGATTTGTTAAAGAAAACTCATATGTCGAATACTAAGTGACATGAGAGAGCCTTCTMTGAGCTGAGAARGCTAGTACCCATCTCTAAAGTTGGTTTGTAGGTTACCTCTTTCGTTTGTTTTATCAGCCGAACAAATTTATAGAGTGATAATAGATATGATAAAGAGTTCAAAAGCTCAATGATCAAGAGTTTTAAAGTATGCAGATGAGAAGTTTTCTGAAGGCTTGGAGCTTCTAAGTCCCGAAGCTCCGAGGAAAAACTGTTTGAAAGTTCAACATTCGAGAGTTATCAAGTATGTGGATGTAAAAACTTATGAAGCCCGAAGTGTCGAAGTCATAGAATGTTGAAGTGATGTGGACCTGTTCGGAAATTCAGCATTTGGGAGTTTTGAAGGGTGTGGTAGAGGAAACCTCTGAAGCCCAAAATTCTGAAGTCATGAAGCATCGGAGTGACATGGCCTACTGACTTCACCTAGGGTGATGTGGACACACTTGATGCTTGCCATGTTTCATTGTGTTTTGTGATTTTAAAAGACCTTTTGTTCCAAATGAAACTTGACATGTGTCACCCATCAGATTGGCCCATGTTACATCTCCATACTTCTACCACGTATCACCCCCTGGTGCATGATTATTGTTGAGACTCTAGAATTTTGGAGGTTCAACATTTGGGGAAATTGGAAGAGATGGATGAAGGAAACTCCGAAGTGTGAAGCCCCAAAGAGCTTCTTCGAGTGTTTTCCAGTTCTATTCTAGGAGGAAACGTGGTATGATGAAGGTAAAACCTCTGAAGTCTGAAGTAGCATAGTGCGGGAGTAAGGAAACGCCAAAGTGCTAGCCTGAGAATTCATAAATTCTACGTTTGAGGGAATGTGAGTATATTTATGCAGGAACCTCTGAATCATGAAGCTCTGGAGAGATTCTTCGGGAATTCACTAGTTCAGAGTTTGAAAGGAATGACTTGAGGATTAGGCAGAACTTATGAAGCCCAAATTTCTTAAGTTCTGAAGTTCCAAAGATGCACCATGTAGGAGTTCGCCAGTTCGGAAGAAACAAAGCGTGAGGTAGTAAGGGCCTCCGAAGCCTAAAGTTTTAGAGCCCCAAAGTCCCAAATCTCTAGATGAGCACATATTAGATAATCACTCAGACATAGCCATTGGTCATATGAGACTTCGGTTGAAATAAAATAGGGCTAGTGTCAAATTGTTGTTTTGAAAGAGAAATTTTTTCAGTTATTCATAAATTTCAGCTCAAGACTAAGAATTGAGCAAGGGAGAAATCACTGGAAAGATATTGGATAGTAGAACATAATTGTTCACCCAAAAATTTGAGTTGAATAGTCAATTTCTCAGAAAATCAGAAGAAACAAGTCTGATATATTACTGAACCAGAATGGTTCATATTTTCATGAAATTGTTGAGACAGTTAGCCTAACAAAGTTCTGTTGGTTGCACATTTTGTAGAGCAAACAACTGTAAGATCAAAATCAAGATTAAAACATAGTGCAGAGGAATGGAAGATACATAGGGGGATTTTAGTCAGGAAGATGAGATCAGAGGGATGGATGTCGATATGGGTATTGAAGGAACAAACTACAATGGACATGGAGAAGGAAAGGATGAAAACATGAATATGGTAGAGACCATTAAAAATTTGTAGAAATATCTCCAAAGTCGTAAAGTTGATAATGAAAGGATTATGAAATCCAATGAGTAGCAGGAGGACTTCAACATCAAGTTAATGCAGAGCTTGGACATAATTGAAAATAAATTGGATAAGGAGAATGGCTCAAGAAAATCATGAAGTCATAGGTCTCCTGATAATAAAGGAAGATCAAGGATTGTTAGAAGACATCGCCATCACTCCCCAAGGAATTCCAATAGGAGAGCACACAACAACTCAAGTCCACCCCCTATCAGAAAGAATAAGAAGAGGTATGGGGTGGATGAACTATGAGGAGAAGTGAACAAAATAAAACCTCCTACATTTTATGGTGAACACAAGAAGGATGAAGATGTCGAGACATGGATGCTAGGCATGGGAAAATATTTTTAATTGCATAATTATTCTTCTTATGAAGAAGGAAGAATTTCTATCTATCATCTCAAGGGAAAGGCATCCATGTGGTGGATTCATATTGTGCAGATGAAAAACATCAAAGAGAAAAATGTTACTTTGAAGGAATTCAAGAAGTATTTTAAAAATAAATGTTTGACTAAGAGATACTATGACAAGAAAATGAAAGAGTTCTTTGAACTCAAGCTTGGAAGTATGACCATTAATGAGTATGAAAGAAGTTTTTTGCAACTGTTGAGGTATGTCTCCTTCATCAAGGATGAGATAGTTAAGATTCAGAGGTATTTGAGTGGTCTTCCATCTTTCATCGGTGATAAGATTCAATATGATGATCCAAAACTTTGGAGGAGACCATAAAGCGATCTAAATTCCTATATGATCAACATAAAGGAAAGAAAAATTTCCATAACTCTTGTAAAGACAAGAAGAAGTTCAATATGGATCAGAGGAAGAAAGGGAATAAACCACCATTCTTCAGAAATAGTCCTAAGGGGCGACCAACTTCTAGAGGTCCCAGAATGATTGAGACAGGTAGGAAAATTACAATGCAACCACCTATTCAAGGTTGGGGTTGTAAAGGAGATCATATGTATAGATATTTTCCTCACAAAAATTACAAAATGAGAGTTGTTCACAATGTACAACAAGTTGAAACAATGGAGGACATGAGCATAAATGTACCCAGGATCTATGCAGCCCTGGACAAAAAGAAAGATAAGTTTCAATCACACATGATTGAAGTGGAAGGTATGATCAATAACTGAACCATTGCAATTTTACTTGATTCAGGAGCTAGTCATATTTATATAGATCCTAAGGTGTTGGAAAAATTACATTTGACAAGAAGAAAGCATGGGAATCCTGGTTGGTGAAGTTTTCTATCCGAGACAAGAGAAAATTTAATGAGTTGGTTAAGTCATGTCTAGTGGGCATGAATGGGATGAGCACCAAGGCATATTTGAACATCTTTCCTTTATGTTCCTATGATTGTCTAATTGGTATGGATTGGTTGGAACAAAACCATGCTATATTAGACTATCATAGAAATGAATTTACTTTCCTAGATGAGGAAGGGAACCTAAGGACATTCTAGGGAATTCTCATGGCAATAACAATCAGAGAAACATTAGCCTTGCAACTGAAGAAGTGTTATAGAAAGGGTTGTCAAATATTTGCAGCCCATATGGAAGAAACAACTCGGGATAAGGTGTCAAAGATCAAAGATTATGCAGTGCTAAAATATTTTGAGGATGTGTTTAAAGAAATACCAGGACTACCCCTTAAAAGAGATATTGATTTCTCTATAAATTGGATGCCTGAAGAAGTTCCAATATCCAAGACTCATTACATCATGAGTGCACTAGAATTGAAGGAGTTGCAAATGCAGCTTGAAGAGCTTCTGAAGAAGGGATACATATGCCTAAGTGTGTCACCTTGGGGTGCTCCAGTTTTATTTGTGAAGAATAAGTATGGAAAATTGAGACTTTGTATTGACTTTAGGAAGTTGAACAAGGTAATTGTAAAGAACAAGTATCATTTTCCAAGGATCTTTGATCAGTTGAAGAATGCAAAAATATTCTCAAAGATTGATCTCGATCAGATCAGGTTATCATCAGGTAAGGATTAAATATGAAGACATAAGCAAGACTTCTTTTAGAACAAGGTATGTGCATTATGAGTTCACAGTGGTGCCATTTGGGTTATCAAATGCACCAGATGTCTTCATGTGTTTAATGAATGGTGTTTTCAGAGAATACTTAGATAATTTTTTCATTATATTTTTGGATGACATTCTTATATATTCCAAGTCGAAAGAAGAGCATCAACAACACTTGAAGATGGTATTAAAAGTGTTAAGGGAGCATCAGTTGTATTTCAAATTGAGCAAGTGCTCATTTTACCAGAACCAAATTCATTATTTGGGGAAATCATATATGAGGAAGGGATAATAGTGGATCCTGAAAATATTGAGGCCATTAGAGGGTGGTCAACACCTAAGAATGTGACATAAGTAAGATCATTCATGGGCCTTGTAGGCTACTACAAAATATTTATTGTAGGATTCTCAAAGATTACACACTCAATTACATCCTTACAAAATAAGGGAGTGAAGTTTCAGTGGTCACTGGAGTGTGAAAAGAGCTTCAAGCGCTTGAAGAAATTATTAACTAGTGGTCCAATCTCAAGGATTTTTTATCCAAATGAAGATTTCATGGTATGCACAGATGCATGCAAAGAAGGAATTGGTGGAGTCTATAATCAAAATCAGTATGTCATAGATTATGAATCAAGGAAGTTGAAGGAGCATGAAAGGCATTATGCCACTCATGATTTGGAGTTGGCATCTATAGTGCATGACTTGAAGAAGTGGAGGCACTATCTCATGGGAAAAAAGTTCGAGTTAAGGACAAACCATCATGGTCTGAAATATTTATTTGGACAACCAACTTTAAATTCTAGGGAGAGCAGGTGGTTGGAATTTCTCAGTGAATATGACTTTGATATAAAGCATATCAAAGGGAAAGAGAACAAGGTGGTTGATTCACTCAAAAAAAGAGTGCATGAGTTACATGCTACAACTATTAGCACGTACCACTTAGAGTTGAAGAACAGAATCTAAGAGGCTACAAAATCATATTTGCATTACATGGAATTAGTGGAAAAATTACATCAAGGTAATTTACAACAAAAAATTGAGGATTACAAGATGGAAATTGATGAAATTATCATGTACAGAAACAAAATTGTGTACCCAATTCTCAAGAATTGAAAAATATGATATTGATGGAAATGCATAACGTACCTTATGCTGGACACCCAGGGTAT
>SNQJ01S0014169.1:32056-52208 GCA_010110895.2 Picea sitchensis
TCTTGTTGGAAAGTGGATCTAGTGTTAATTAGTCCAAAGGGAATTTGTCGATAGGAAAATGTTCCCCATTTCATATGAAATGTGTTTTTAATCCTATCTTCTTTTTACACTATTACTTGATTATAGCCCAAGAAACCATCAAGCAGAAAAAAACATCTCTAAACTAGATACTAGTTGTAGAATATACTCCATAGGAGGAACATGGTAATTGTGTTTATCACATGCTCTATTTAAATTTTGAAATTCCACACATAATCCAATTTCTATTGATTTTTTTATGACAAGAACCATATTACCTACCCATTCTAAATTTCCAACTTTAAAAATTATTTTAGTATCTAGTGGTCTTTCCAATTCTTTCTAAATTAGAGGTTCGAATGTTGGATGCACTTTCTCATATTTTGCTAGAATAGATTGACACCTTATTTCAATGGAATGACATGTTGTATAATACATGTGTCACAATCGTTTAGGTCACTATAATACCAAGAAAATACATCCATATATTTCCTAAATAAGAAGATGTAATCTTGAATGTTAGTCACAAATAAATAAGTTCCAAGATTAACATTCTTTGGGTTTTCAGTAGTACCCAAATTGATCAATTCATGATTCATGGATGAGACATGTGTCTTAACATTCATAGATTCTAAAAATATGCTTTTCAAATCATACAATTTATCTAATGTTAAAAAAAATCTTGGAATGAAATTTCCCTTAACATTTTCATCCCATATTGAAAACCTTACAAGGCTTTGGCATGTTCTTCATCACCAATCGCTTCATCCTTGAATGCGTCTTCATAGGTCATGAATTGGACAATCTATTGATCTAGTTTCAATAACTAATGGGCTAAAGGGTAATTCAATAGTGAAAATGATGGGTTCACTAGATCCACCTTCCAACAAGATACATACATAGATTTTAAGGGGCTAATAAATTAGAGTGTTTTGGTTTATCTGTATAACATGATGGTTTACTAAAAACATATGACAAGCCACATACAACATCTAAAATAGATCTTTGAGAGATTCCAAAAATATCACATTTCCCTTAATCCCAAGAAGATCATTTTTGTTATAGCTGGAGGTAAAATTCCTATCCATGTCATCTGAAAAGATGGGATTCTCATTGATCCAGAAAGGACTACATCCATCATGTAGATTCCCATGCCAATCAATGAGAAGGAAATGGAATTCTTTTTCAGCAAGATAAACCATGTTGGAATATTTGTGCCCAATTTTTCTAAAACTATTAAGCCACTTCATAAAAATGATAAAAAAAATATGTTGTCTTCAAATGGACACCTATTAATAGGAAATATTTTGAAAAAATCAAATTTATGATAGGTTCCTACTCTTCATTTTTATTTTATTTCAAAAATATAATTTTTTTGTACACGTTCACATATGACCATTCCCTTGCAATAGTGCTCGGACAAAAGAAAAAGAAAGGGTATGAACACCCAATATCATGTATGAGAATTGGTTTACAAGGGGATGAATCAAATTACCGATCCATCAATAAATATGAATTTATAGTATTTAAAACTATCAACCCATTTAGACCCCATATTATGAATCACACCAAGTTAATTGTTCCTCACCCATTTGTTAGGTGCTTATTCATTAAAAAGGAACTAGGTGAGAGAAGAGGAAATTGGATGGTTGCAATTCAAGAATATGACCTAGAATTCAAACTTGTGAAAATATTCAAAGGTAAATGTTTATGTAAATTGGAAACAAAAACACTAGAACTAACTAACTTGAGAAAGGATAGGAAAATGAAATCTCATTATGTGCTTATGAAATATTAATTATCTCGTCTATAATAGTCTCGTGGTATGTTGAATTGAAACATTTATTATAGACATGTGAGATTCCACCAAATCTAGCTAAAAATCAAATAAGATAACTAAGTATAAAATATTCTCAATACCAATTCATAATTGATGTATTATTTCATAAAAACTACAATGGAGTATCACTAAGGTTCCTAGAAAAGCATGACATTGACCAAGTTTTCAAGGAACTACATGATGGACCAATTGGAGGACACTTTTTCAGTGACACCGCATATCATAATATATTTAGAGATGACTATTATTAACTCTATTTAGAAATGCTCATGTAGACATTGCAAAGTACAAAGTTTGTCAAAGTAGTGCTAGAGGAGAGAAAAAACATGCTATCCCATTGGAATCCATTACAATTGATGAACCATTTAACAATGGGGTCTAGATATTATTAGAGAGATAAACCCTAACTCTTTGAATTAACATAAGTGCATTCTATCTGCTACAAATTATTTCATAAAATGGATATAAGTGATGTCGTTGACCAAGGTAAGTCAAGAATTTATCATCAAATTCCCAAAACAACATTTGATTACCAGGATTTGGGTTCCTTCTATGCTTGTTTATTATAATGATACATATTTTTATTATTTAAAATTGAATGAGTTTTCTTTAGAAAAAAGTAATTATTTTAAGTTACTCTGCTAATTACTATGTAACATCCCCACCATAATCCCCAGTTTATTTAATGCATAATGTAGATATAGATGTGGTTATGGCCAAGCAATGTAAATGTGAAATGTATTTTTGAATTGCAAATGAAAATAATGTGATTCCAACTACTCGGAATGGATAGAGATGGGGTATCATTAATCTACAAGAGAGGGGGAATGCCTAGAGAGAGTCTAAGAGGGGTCCAATGGGGAAAAAATTTATTGGTATTAATGCAAACCCGCATTTCTGAATTTTATTATCATTTGGGGAAAAATTCTAATTTCCGGTTGAGTGTATTAGAGCCCAATCATTGAAAATCTATCATAGCGTGGGTCTGAGAGTCATATCCCATAGTTATTGGAAAGCATGGGGAATAAGAAATCAACATTGGGCAGAGTGAGTAGTCAATTTTCTTGGGGAAAGAGAGGAAATTCATATGGGTAGTAACAACCTGTTTTTGACATTCAGGTTTTACAGGAACAATAAGAGAGAATAGAGGAGATGGGCTTGGGAGCTGAGACGACAAGGTTGGAGAATTCTAGAGCATATTGGAGTGCTTTTGGAGAGTTTTGGAGCTAGAAATTGAAGAGCCATGTTGTCAAGCCTGAAGAGTGAAATCTTGGGTGAGTTGCACTATATCAACAAGTGTTTGTTGATGTCTTTTGTTGGTGTTTTTCCTAATAGTGAGTTCCTTTGAGTTCCCAACTAAGATATTCCTAGCTACATGTGCCAGAGAGACCCTGATAAAGGAATTTTATTCCCTATGAACTGAGAGTAGTGACGGGGTACATTCCCTAGGTTGGACAGGTCAAGAGGAAGAAAGTTGGAGGAAATTTGGGATAGTTATAGGAGAGAACTAGTGGTTATGTGATACTGAGCTGTGAGGGGACTGTGTGAGGCACCCTTCATTTGTGGATTCCTAGCCCGAAATCAAGGGTGACTTGTTGTTGAGATTTGGAATAACAGGTCTATGGTTGGGTGGAATGTCCTTCCTAAGCAGTGAGTTTCATAATCATTTTATAAGATAATGTTTACCCATTTTGTTGAGTTATTCCATGAATGTAATTGTTGGGAATTCACTCTATATATGAGAATGGTTTCATATGTTGTTATAGTTGTTTATCAGTTGCATTTATGCTTGTTTAGAATGTTGTAGTTTCATTTAATTATGGATATCATAAATATGGTTGTAAATGTGAATAAATTGTGACTGGTAAGATACAACAAATAAATTAGCAATAATAAAAAAAAATTATGTGTTTTTAAGTGTAGTGATGTTCCCTAGTTAAGTTGGGGAACATTATAGAATGGTATCAGAGCTCAACGTTCAACATTGAGGTTGTATGGGCCAGAAGCTAGCATGAATCAAGTAGATTTTTGGTTGTTGAATTTCATCTTATGATGGATTTGGGGAAAATAATGGTGAACATAAGTGAAATCCCCCGAATTATGAGTAGATTTTCAAGTTTTTGTTCTTCAAAGCAGATGAGGAAGGTAATTCATGGCATCAAGTTGCAGGTTGCAAAGTCAAATTCATCCATGGAAGTCAATTTCCTACATATTTAATGATGGTCATGAAGTTTATAAATTGATGACCGAGATTAATTTGACCTAGAGAGTCAATGGTCAAGATTTAGTCGCAAGAGATTCATAGCTAAGAATTCCTAAAAGGCCTTTGGAAAGGGGGTTTTGGAAGAATTCAGAGTCGGACGTGAAGCTAACTTTGAAGGGAGGAGTTTGATGGTACAAGATGAATGAACTAGGATTGTTCATTGCATAGAGGGTCATGGAGTCTAAGGGCCAGAGAAAATTTCCATGCCTAAAGTGGAGGCACTCCGATGGAGAAGACTCCGAGAAGTAATATGGACCATAGATCGACAATATCCGGAAAGTAATATCTGTAATGTATCAACGTGGGATATTCTTAAGTGAGGAAAGAGAGAATGACATTATGATGACACAACTTTACACCTCAGTAGCCATAGAGTCCTAACGATGACATGTATCACATGAGGAGGGAGAAATGGATGTGAGTGTCCAGGTGGAGGATGGAAGCTTTATGGCCTTCATTTTAGACTAGACCATAGGATCTGGACATTGTTAGATCATTACCATTCATCATAGGGGTGTTGGTAGGAGTGAGTTGTTGACCTAGAGGATATGCACTCCGAAGGGAAGTACTCCGAGGAAAAATCTGGACCATTGATTGGTGTTTGAGTGCGGTGTAATGATAGTCGTTGATATATCATGGCCCCCACGGGGTTAGGTACGAAGAGTTTGGAAGAAAGGGATGATAATAATTGTGCAAGTTTGAATGTCTGAGGCTAATGAATCCATTGATTTTCGATGCCTAGGACCGTTAGATTTTTCAGAGGGAGCAATAAAGTTAGGAGTGGAAGCACTCTGATGGGAATAATATGACGATGAAGAAGGGATTCAAGTACATCAGAGCCATTGATTTGAAAGGTTTCTGATAGGGAGTATGAAAATGCTTTATACTACAAGTTTTAGAGGAAGTCCAACACTATTCAGACTATGATTTTCGAGGAATTCACGTACGAAACAATTGATGTTCTGATGGGAAGACTCTGAAGATGAGTTATGATAGGCCTGTGGAGGTCTGGAAGTAGCTTGGAAAGGCCAAGAATATCAATTATTAGGATCAATATTTATTTTGAGATCAATGTTTTGGATCTAAGGACTGTTACAACAACGATTTAGTGAAATTTTCCACAAAAATTCCATTTTTTGAAGGTATCCATCTTGTAGGGCATTTTTGAGGGCCTAAACAACATTTTTTGAAAATCAAATTTGTACAAAATTGTGTTTCCTAGAAGGACACACATTTTTTTTCTTCTAAAATGATAGATATCGAAGAGACATTTCCAACAAGCTAAATTGTTCGCCAAACAAATCTTGTATAAAGGAGTTATAGCCAAAACAGTCAAGGGTAAAAGTTAGTACCATATTTCTTTTAGAGGGCATAACTCCTAGCTTAAGAGTCAGTTTGGGGCCTAGGAGCTGTCTATGGAAATATCATGGACTGTAGAAGTTATCCATGGAGCTAGATTTGATTTCTGGGTACCTAAAAATGTGTTGACAGAGAAAGAGAACACATGTAGCATGCAGGGATATAAAATGCAAAATGGTCAAAACTTCTGAAGACCATAACTTTCTAGTCGAAACTCAGAATTGAGAAAGTAAATAGTTGATGGAAAGGTATTGAGGAGTAAAATCCATATTTCAATGTAGTGTAGCTAGAGAGGTAGTGGGGGGTCTGGATGGCCCATATTAATAATAGTGGAGACCATTCAATGTAAGGTGGACTAGGTCCACTATATTATTAAATAAGGCCCACTATGGTAGTTAGCTATAATAAATGTAAGAGGACTTACTATAAGGTTATAATTATAGAAGGTTCTTCTTCTAGAATGTTCTTAGGTGGTTGGTAGCTGCAATATACCAGATATATAAAATATGCAGAACAGAAATAAAATGCTAGAAATGAAAAAATAACAGTAAAATATCTAGCATAATCTTCACAATACACAGAAATGATATAACAATAGCAATAGAAATATCACTTTGATTCGGAAAACAATGTTCATGGGCCTCTTCGAGGGGGAAACCTCCAATCAAGCAGCGCTCTCTTACAATAATCTCCAAGCTAGGGTTCTCATACCCTTGACCCTTATTTATACTAAATATGTCCATTAAGAGAAGCATCTAGAGGAAGATCCTTCTAGAAGCGGAAGCTTCTATTAGGTCTTCTTACATCCGCCTTATTCTATTTTATTGAAAGGCCTTATTAATATTGACCTTTATTACATCTGAATACATTGATATACCTATGTGCGGGTTAGGACCTTAACATGTCCGCCCCCTTAAAAACAACCTTGTCCTCAAGGCTTGAGATATGGAAACTGCTGCAGAATGGTAGTTGGTTCCCAAGTGGCATCTGCTGGAGTCATATCTTTCCACTGTACTAGCACTTCCTTGATGGTTCTCTGACGCAGGCGATGCTCACGCTGGTCCAAAACTACTTCTGGTTGTAACCAAATGGATCCTTCTTCAGCTGACTCTGGAAGTTTGGTTTGAATTTGGCACCTGGTTCCAATCACCTTCTTCAAGCATGAAACATGAAAAACAATATGTAGCTTCGACTGACTGGGTAGAGCTAACTGATATGCAACTTGTCCCACACGCTTGAGAACTGTGTAAGGGCCATAAAATTTGGGTGCTAGCTTCTGACAATGCTCAGCCTTGAGGGAAGTTTGCTTATATGGTTGCAGAAGTGCAAAATTTGGGTGCTAGCTTCTGATAATGCTCACCCTTGAGGGAAGTTTGTTTATATGGTTGCAAATTTCGTAAATTAATTCGACCCTTCCTCGCGAACTGGCTCGTGAGCTAATTCCTTGATCTACTCTGTCGGCTTCATTCTATTTTGGTTCCATGACCAAGTTCTCTTTATAAGCACAAAGGATATCCTTCCGTGATAGTAAGGTTTGGTCAACCGGGCCTCGACTCCTTCTTCGAAAATCTATAAGTAAGGGAGAGAACTGGCGTGCCCTTTGTCCATATACCAGCTTCAAAAGGAGTCATGCGAAAGGTTGTATGGTATGTAGTGTTGTACTCCCATTCAAGCGAGGGTAACCATTGAGCCCACTAGGCGTTGTTTTTCAAAGGCAGAATACCTCAGATATGTTTCCAACACTTTTTGACAACTTCAATCTGACCATCATCCGCTTGGGGGTGATAGGCGGTGATGAGATGCAATTGTGTGCCTTGTAGCTTAAATAACTCTTACCAAAAATTTCTAGTGAAAATTGGGTCCTGAATGGAAACAATAGAGTCCCGCATGCCATGAAGCTTGAAGAAATAATCCATGAAAATTTGAGTCACCGGATGCAGAATGGGTGGGGAAGAGCACAAAATGAGCATATATTCTTGGAAAGGAGATCCACCACCACCATTATGATTGGATTTATTCTGAATTTGGGTAAGCCTAGAATAAAGTCCATAGAGATATCCTTCCAACAGCAGGGGAATCCTCGAAGTGGCTGGAGGGTCTCGAGATTTGACTGCTTCTCCCTTTTTGCATTGACACACCTCACATTTAGTGACAAACTTACGGATGTCTTTTTTTATACCATCCTAGAAAAAAAGAACACTTGACCTTCTGGACCATATGTTTTAGTGAACTCCCGAGTGTCACCTGCGGGTGCAGTGCATAAAGCTTCCGAAGAACCGCGGGATTTGAACTTGATAGTTGACTAACATGTTTGCCTTTGTGTATTAAAGTCAGTCCTCGAGCAGGAGACTTCTAGGGGAGCCAAAGCCTGTCTCCAGCTTCTGGCCGGATCGTGATGCAAACTCTTTGGGATCTTCAGTTATCTCAGGAGCATGCCTGGCTTCAATCGGGTACAATGAAGGAAAGAGAAAAGGATCCTTTTCTATTCTATATTTTCAGGATAAGAGCATCCACCATGACATTGTCTTGGCTTCTCTTGTAAAATGATCTCATAATCATATCCAAAGAGCTTATCACCCATTTTGCTGGTTCCCCGGAGGAAATGCATTGTTCCATAAAGTACTTGAGGCTTTGATGGTCTATCTAATTTGGAAGCGTTCTAAGAGATATAGACGCTTACAACTCAATCTGGCATTTAATTACAACATTTCTTTTTCATAACGGGTTTGCCTGCATTCTTTCGCATGCTTTCTTCTAGTGAAGGGCCAAAGGTCGACTCCTCTGCATAAGGACAACGCTCGTATTCCTTTTCCCCGAGTATGCCTATATTCCAAATTACTAAAGGTCTTGTGAAGCTCTGGAAAATGCAACTGTGAGTGGTGCATATGGCCGCCTTCTTGCTTCCAGAAAAGCTTGAGCAGCCTTACCGGAGTCCAAGAAAGAGTTCTTTTGAGGAGATCCGCAGAGGTGCCGAATTCTTCCAGAAGTTCTTAACGAATCCTGCACAATACTTCCCTATGAGGCCCAAAATCCACGCAAGATCTTTGAGAGTCTTTGGGTGCGCCACTCTTGCATAGCTTCAATCTTTTCGGTTCAATTCTAACACCATCCTTTCCACCGTGATGACCAACAAGACTAACTTCCGAGGCACCAAAAAGCACATTTGGATCAAGCCAGAAAAAGTTAGTGCCGAGAGAGGGCGAGAACTTGATCCATATGAGTAAGATGGTTTTTCCGTGTTTTGCTATAGATGAGGATACCTAATAAAGAAAAAACTAAGACAAAATGACGGAGAAAAGGGCTGAAGATGGTCTATGAGGCTCGAAGGTGGAGGCATTACATAAAACTAAAGGGCATTTAATTCAAAACTCATAGTGGTCCTCATGGAGTGGAAAGGCGGTCTTGGGAATGCATAGCCTTCACATATCTAGTTATAGCCCCGAGCGTAAGATCAAGTTTGGTAAAGAATTGGCACCACTCAATTCATCCAGAGGAATAACAATGACAGAATGGGAAATTTGTCTTGATGGTTAGTTTTTGAGAGCACAGAAGTCAGAACACATTCACCAAGAAAACTTTTTCTTCAAAGCATTCATGATGAAATTGGGAGGAGTAAGGCTCAGATTAGACTGACATGATGCTGGCAATAAGGAGTTCCTTGACCATTTTTCAATTTCATTTTTGTGCAAAGGGGTGTGGATATGGACGTATATTAGGAAGGCTTCCTGACAAGGGGAATGGAATGATCAAGGAAACCGCGGGAAGGAGGGAGACCTAGGGAGTGGAAATACCGCTTTGATGTTTAGAAAGGAGGGCTTGAGGTCTTGGGGCAATCGTGGGTCTTTGGTGGGTTTACAGGGCGGCGTGGAGCTGGGTGTAATGACACCTCGTAATGACCTTTTGAGCGCATGCGATGAGAACTGCATGACTACAGTGAACCAACAAAGGATGCCTTGAAATTTATATTGGTAATTCTCCTTGGTCAATTGCATTGTTAAGTTCTCGTAAATCCATGAGAATGGGACCTAAAGTCCTTAGCCACAACACCCAACACAATGTCGCAACTTCCTGGTGCCGTCAATAGAAACATATGGATTTTAGGTGGTCACCAAATTTGGAGATGCACATTTTCACAGCTCGCTACATCTCATAGAAACTACCATTGGAAAATCAAGGATTTGGAAATTGTTGATAGCATGGATGTAGCAATGGGTTTCTAAGGCAATGCGACGATGAATAAAAATTGTGGGTGATGCCACTATCAACTTAATGATGCCCTTCGGTGCTTGATGTAATCGGGAATAACTTGAGGGTTTGGGGGTAGAGAAGTCGGTGAAATAATTCAGGGAAATGACTAGTTCAACTTATGGAGGGTATCGAGGGAGGGTTTATAGTCGGTTGATTTCAGTGACTCTGGCACAAGGGAAGTGTCAACATCCTTCCCGGAATATCCCTCGAGATGGCCATAAAAAGCTTTGTTCCCATACATTTGTGGCCTGGGGAACATTTGTCATCACAATTATAACAGAGGGGCTCTTGAGTTGGCATTCACTCTATTCTCAAATTTTGGTCAATTCCCTTGGATTTTTAATGGGGCCGAGGGAGTAGTGGGATTTACATCGTTTTAGGGAGAGGGATAAAGGAAGACTTATAGTTTTGAGAGGAAACAATTTGTCAGATTCTTTTATCTTTGCTGGTAGCCTCCACTAAGTCACCGTAGGTCTGTTTTCATGAGGACATGGGTCTAAAATTATCCTCATTGAGCTTAACGATAAAACACTCTGAAAAAGCTAATAGTCATGCCTCGTTCAAAAAAAGTCACCGCTTCAAAATGCAAATTTGGCGAAGAAGTCTTCTATCTGCGGCCTCGGACTACTTCAATTTTTTCAAACATCCCAAATGGTTTGTGTCAGTGTAAAAGCGTTCATAAATATCTACCAAAATTGGGTCCATAACAGACTTTGACGGGAAGTTTTTCCTCGCGATTTCCACCTACTGCCGCTGTTCTTGATCTAGATGGAGAACACACCACATTGAGCTCTGGGCTGCCATTTGTAATGCTGTAGAGAGAGAAAATAATGTTCCATTTGGGGTAAATCCTGCAACTTAGCAATGAGTTTATCAATCGGTTTACATCCACTTGCATAGCGGATGTCCCTTGGAAAGTGATGGGGTTGGAAGGAATTGGAAGAAGTTCTAACTAATCTTATGTGCACTGTGAAAGAGCCACTGCAGGGATCTTGATTCTTGGTGCAGAGGATGCAAAAGATAGATTCAAGTCGGTGGTCGGCCTGCGGTTTGAATCTTCATTGTGGACTACATACTTACATTTTTACGTATGCATTTTATGATTCATCACGAGGCAATAGGGCAGCACCGAGTTGTTGTAATTTTGTTGTCCTCGAGGAAAACTAGGATTGCAAGGTGCTGGAAGCTTGGTGACTCAGTTCTTGGCTACGGGTATGGGGCCATGAGGATGTGGGTGAACTAAAAGAGAGTGGTGGGGCCGGAGATTTTAAGTGGTAAAATGATATGGATGAATGTGATAAGGAGAAGAGATGAATCTAATGAAATAGGTCCCAAATGGTGAAAAAATTATGTTTCCCAAGGGTTAGGTATCAAGGATTCTACAGACAAGGATTTTCCCCCGTATATAGCTTATCCGACATAATGCATGGTCCACAGTGGTACTCGTCCAATATCTCGTGGAACTAACTAAGGAGGATAGACCGTGACTTTAGTCAGACGCAATTCCGACTACCCTGGTGTAATTAGGAGAGCATCTTCCCGTAGTGCTGTTCCTCGCTGACATCATAGCAGCCTCAAGGCCGATAGGTTTTATCTAAAGAGGGCTCTTGAAATATAGGCTGATCTGCATTACTGCAAAAGTTGTCCGATGCGCCTACCACTCGAAGGGGTACCAATGTGGGTTATAAGGGTGGCCAACAAAAGTGCACTTAAGAACTTCCTATATTTCCTACGGTATGAATCCCTCAACCGCGAAAGGCTTCATGCACGAGAATAACAGATCTTGTGGCTTCTAAAGACGCCTAATACGCCTCTACTCAAAAAAATAATCTTACTACCCCTCGGCCAAGGAAAGCAGTCTCCATACTAATTTTGCAAGATACTGACATATAAAATATGCGTAATCGTAAATAAAAATGCTAGAAATAGCAGAATAACAAGTAAAATATCCACATAATCTTCACAATACACGTAATGATATAAATAACAGAAATAGAAATAGCACTTTGATTCGAAAAGCAATGTTCACGGGCCCTTCAAGGGGGAAACCTCCAATCGAAAGCAATGCCTGCTTACAATAATTCCAAGCTAGACTCATACCCCCGAATTCCCTATTTATACTCAAATGATGTCTATTAAGAGAAGCATCTAGAGGAAGATCCTTCTAGAAGCTTAAAGCTTCTATTAGGTCTTCTTTACATCCGCCTTATTCTCCCATTTTATTGAAAGGGCTCATTAATATTGACCTTTATTATATCCATATATATTGTTCTACCTACAAAAAGGGTTAGGACCTTTAACAAAGAGCATTTCATATAAAAGGCTCCAAGCAATTAATGAGACAAGCTGAGAAGCATTGCATTTGGAGAAGTAGGCCTAACAGGAGGATCCTCAATAGGAGGACGCCCCTCGAAGAAGCAAGTGAACATGAGAGGATCCCTTCCATAATAGGTTCCATTGTATGGTTTTTCCCTACCATAAGGGTTTTATATAATAAAGAGTGTATTTTTCTATATTATTCCAAATATATTGTGTGTTGATTGCATTAAGATAACTTTGGTACTTAACAAGGAACCTTCTATTAAGTCCTCTTACATTTATTATATCTAACTACCATAAGGGGCCTTATTTAATAATATACTGGACCTAGTCCACCTTACATTGAATGGCCTCCACTATTATTACAATGGGCCCTCCATACCCCCCACTACCTCTCTAGCTACACTACAATCAACCCAAAAAACTAATTTGAGAAAAAACGTTTTTAGCTAACTTAAGAGAAGATGAATGGAGGCATTAAAGGGCATAAAAGTTTATGAATTATTTTTCCAAATTATGTATGTGTTTATTTTCATCTAACATAAATTGTTGCATGCACATATTCTGTAGAATTAGAGGTTCAAAGAGACATTTTAGTTTTTATGTGAGAGCCACAACAATGGAAGGTTCCCAATGGTCCTATAATAATGAGGAAGAATTCAGAGGTATGGATGTTAACATGGGTAATGTTGATACAGAGTGAAATGGAATAAGAGACATGCAATAGCCTATAACTATGAGAAGCCTATATAGAAAAGTGCAAATCTATAGAGCCAATAACAAAAATATTATGAAGGATCAGGAAGAGATACTTCAGAGCTTGAACATGTTGTAGAAGCGATCCAAAAAGGACTCTGGCACAAATAAAGAAGCTAGTGCTAGGCAAGTGACAACATCCAAATCCCATAGCACAAGGGATGAGCATAATAATGACAAGAAGTCAAGGTGTAGGAGAAGACATTATCATTCTCTAGAGAAATGCACCATGAGATCTCATGCTAATTCAGGGCCAGGGAGCATCCCAAGTGTGCCCTTTATCAGGAGATAGAGAAGAAGGCTTGGGGGAGACATCTTGCAAGGTGAACTCAGGAAGATCAAGCCATCGAATTTCAATGGTGAACATAGGAGGGGATAAGAGGCTAAGGCCTAGCTATTGGAAATGAAGAAATATTTTCAACTACAAGATTACCCCTCTAGGGAAGAAACAATAATTTCAACCTACCACTTACAAGGAAAGGTATCCATGTGGTGGGATCAACTTAAGAAAACCAAGAACCTTGATGAGAAGAGGGTTTCATGGAGGCATTTCAAAGGATATTTCCAAGAGAAATATTTTTCTAAGCATTACTATGAGAGGAACATGAAAGAGTTATTTGAACTCAAGTTGGGAAGCATGTCCATGGATGAGTATGAGAAGAGGTTCTTTGAATTGCTGAAGTATGTTGACTTCATAAAGGCTGACAAGGTTAAAATCCAAAGGTTTTTGAGTGGGTTACCATCCTACTATAGTGACAAGATACAATATGATAACCACAAAAATTTGGAGTAGACCATAAGGAGAGAAAGTCATCTCTATGAGCAAAGCAGAGGGATGTCATTCTTCCAAAATAATTGGAATGACGAGATGAAAGGAAAGAGGGAGAAAAGGAAGAAAAGTTTTAAGCCACCCTTTTTCAAGAATAACTGTCAAGAAAATCAACAAGTCCAATTGGCCCTAAATGAACACAAGTCCACAGATTCTTTTGGGAAAAGGCCAAGGAAACAACCTATACAATGTTGAGGATGTGAGGGAAATCACTTATATAAGGACTGCCCTCTCAAAACATAAAGGATGAGGAATGTACACAACATTCATGGGGCTGAAATAGTGGAAGACATGGGAGGAATCATGCCAAGGATTTATGTAACCTTGGACAACAAGAAATCATAGTATCAATCCCCAATGATTGAAGTGGAAGGTAAGATCAATAATCAACCCATAACAATTTTAATTGATTATGGAGCTAGCCATAGTTACATAAACTCTAATATTATTGAAATATTTCATTTGCAGTGGAGTAAGCATAATAAATCTTGGTTAGTTCAGTTAGCCATGGGGGCTAAGATAAATATCAATGAGTTGGTTAAATATTTCCCAATAGACATGAATGGACTCAACACAAAGGTAAATGTGAACATTATACCTTTTCTTTCATATGTATGTCTAATTGGCATTGATTGGTTGGAAAAACAACATGTTGTCCTAGACTATTAAAACAATACAATAACTTGTCTAGATGAGAAAGGGCAGCAAGGAAAGATTCAAGGCATTCCAATAGATGTGGATGTTAGAGAAATTTCAGCCATGCAACTGAAAAAGAGTTTTACGAAAGGGTGTCAAATTTGTGTATCCCACATGGAAGAGGAAGCCAGAGATAAAGTAGCAAGTCTTGGAGACCATCCAGTATTAATATATTTTGCAGATCTTTTTGAGAAAATCCCAAGACTTCCACTAAATAAGGATATCAATTTCCCTATTGATTTGGTTCTAGGTGTTTCCCTAGTGTCCAAGGCACCTTACATAATGGGCATACTAGAATTAAAAGAGTTGCATATGTAGCTAGAGGATATTTTGAAGAAGGGGTACATATGCCTAAGTGTGTCACCATGGGAATCCCCAGTTCTTTTTGTGAAGAATAAATATGGAACCTTAAGGCTATTTATTCATTTTAGACAACGGAATAAGGTCACTATAAAGAACAAATTTCATTTGCCAAGGATTGATGAATTATTTGATCAGTTAAAGGGTGCCAGGATATTTTCAAAGATTGAATTGAGATCAGGTTATCATTAGGTGAGGAAAAAGAAGAATATATATATATATATATAATCATTTATAACAAGGTATGGGCATTATTAATTCACGGTAGTGCCATTTGGAATATCAAATGCCTCATCTGTTTTTATGTGTCTAATGAATGGAGTGTTAAGGGAATACCTAGACAAGTTTGTAAGTATTTTCTTAGATGATATTATCATCTAATCTAAGTCTTAATAGGAACATGAGGAGCATCTGAGAATGGTGCTAAAGGTTTTAAGGGAGAATAAATTGTATGCCAAGCTAAGTAAGTGCACCTTTTATCAAAAGAAGATCCACTACTTGGGGCATATTATTTCAGCATATGGGATAACAGTTGATCCCTAGAAAATAGAGGCCGTAAGAGGATGTCCAACGCCAAGAAATATCACATAGGTCATATCATTTATGGGCTTGAAGGCTATTACCAAAGATTCATAAAGGGGTTTTCAAAGATTGCAATCCTAATCACTTCATTGCAAAAGAAAGGAGTGAAATTTGAGTGGACTCCAAAATGTGAGGAAATTTTTTAGCGGTTGAAAATAATTTTGACAAATGCACCCATATTAAAGATTGCAGACCCAGATGAAGACTTCATGGTGTGCATGGATGTGTGCAAGGAAGGCATTGGTGGAGTCATCATTCTAAATGATCATGTGGTATGTTTTGAATTTAGAAAACTAAAGGAGGATGAGAGAAATTATGTTACTCATGATCTAGAATTAGCAGCAATTGTACATGCATTAAAAATGTGGATACATTACATCATGAGGAAAAGGTTTGAGCTAAGAAGATATCACTATGGTCCGAAACATTTATTTGGACAACCAACACTAAATTGAAGGAAAACTAGATGGATGGAGTTTCTCAGTGAGTATGATTTTGAAATTAAACATATTAAGAGAAAATAAAATCAGGTGGTTGATGCACTCAGTAGAAGATCCCATGAAGTGAATATTTCAGCCATCATGACGTACCTGAAAATTTTGAAGGATAAAATTATTGAAGAAGAAAATTCAGATCAACTTTACTTTCAAATAAAAAAAAACTTACAGTAAGAAAATTCACACTAGAAATTTAAAATTATGAATTAGAAGAGTATGGAATCCTCTTGTACAAAGGAAAGGTGCATGTGCCAAATTCCACTGAGCTAAAAAATATTGCGCTGAGAGAAATGCACAATGTGCCATATGTTGGGCACCCAGGATATAACAAATTCATTACAGTTGTGAGGAGCCAGTATTTTTGGCTAGGGATGAAGAAAGAAGTGGATAACTACATAGCCCAATGTTTAGAGTGCCAAAAGGTAAAGACAAAGCACAAACATCCAGCGGGACTGTTGCAGCCATTTCCGATTTCATAATGTAAGTGGGAAGTGGTTACGGTATATTTTATTACAAATCTACCCTGGACAATGAAGCAGCATGATTCCATCATGGTGGTAGTGTACAAAATGACTAAGGAAACACATTTTATTCTCATAAAGACAACACATAAGGCAACAAACATTGCAAAAATCTACATGAAGGAAGTTTCCAGGCTACATGGAGTGCCAAAGGAAATAGTTTCAGATGGAGATTCCAAGTTTACATCCAATTTCTGGCAAGGTTTTTTCAAAGGATTTGGAACAAATATGAATCTTAGTACGACAGATCACCCAAAGTCCGATGGGAAAACATAAAGGACCAATAGCATAATTGAAGAGATGCTTAGGATTTACATGATGGATCAACCATCAAAATGGGAGGACTACATACACTTAGTGGAGTTTTCTTATAATAATGGGTATCAAGCCTCATTAAAAATGAGTCATTTTAAAGCTTTGTATGGAAGATTTTTTAAAAGAAATGGAAGAACAAATGATAAACATCAAGAAGAACTTAAAGGATTCCCAAGAAAGGAAGAAAAGCTATGCAAACAAGAACATATTTTTTATATATTTCAAAGTGGTAGAACATGTTTTCCTAAAAGTGAAAGTAAAAATAAGTTCAATAAGAATGGGTTGTTTCCAGAAGTTGGCAGCGAGATATTGTGGGCCTTTTGAAATATTAGAAAAGATAGGGCCAGTGACATACATGCTATAATTTCCTACATCCATGAGATTTCATAATTTATTTCATGTGTCATTATTAAATAAATATGTTCCTGACCCTAACCACATAATTGATTGGACCGTGATCCAGGTGGAGCATGAAGTGGATTTCTGGGTGAAACCAATGCACATCTTGAACTAAAAATTCAAAGTGCTCAGGAACAAATCCATAGGTCTGATCAAGGTTTAATGGACCCACTATGGGCTTGAAGATGAAACATGGGAGAATGAAGAAAACATGCAGGAGGAATACCCACAATTTTTTGTCAATTTTGAAGAAAATAGAAGATGAAAAAAATACAAGACTCCATTTTTGGACAGCTAGAGTTCTAGAACCTCATCTCAGAAATTCTTGGTCAGTGTTGATAGCCCAGATAAAATAATGGTGCATCATGATAGAATGAGGGAAGTGAAGGGGGAACATTCCTTAGGTTAGCATGTTGATAAGAATGAGAGATTTTGGTTGGGGACTGAGGTCAGAGGGTAAAACATTTGTAGAAATTTGTTTTATTTTCTAAATATTGCAATGAAAATTTGAATATTTTTTCTACATGGTGCAATGCATCGGGGATGATGAAAAATTGTAGGGGAGGGGGAATGCAACATCCCCACCATAATACTCAATTTATTTAATGCATAATGTAGATATAGATGTGGTTATGGACAAGCAATGTAAATGAGAAATGTATTTTTGAATTGCAAATGAATATAATGTAATTCTAGCCGTCGAGAATGGACAAAGATGGGGGATGATTGATCTACAAGAAAGAGGAAATGCCTAGAGAGAGTTTGAGAGGTGTCTAAAGGGGAAATAATTTATGGGTATTAATGAAAACCGACATTTCTGAATTTTATTATCATTTAGGTAAAACTTCTAATTTCTGGTTGAGTGTATGAGAGCCCAATAATTGAATATATGTCATGGGGTGGGTGTTAGATTCACATCCCATAGTTATTGGAAAGAATGGTGAAGAAGAAATCAACATTGGGCAGAGTGAGTAGTCAATTTCCTTGGGGAAATAAAGGAAATTCGTACGAGTAGTAATAGGAAGTTTTGGACATTCAGTTTTTACAGTAGCAACAAGAGAAAATTGAGGAGATGAGATTGGGAGATGATACAACAAGGCTGTGATAATTTTGGAGCATACTAGAGGGTTTTTGGAGCATTGTGGAGTTGGAAATTGAAGAGATAGGTTGTCATTCCTAAAGAGTGAACTCTTGGGTGAGTTCCACTATATCAGCAAGTGTTTGATGATGTCTTTTGTTAGTGTTTTTCCTAGCAATGAGTTCCTTTGAATTCCCAGTTGAAAGATTCCTAGCTACTTGTCCCAGAGAGACCTTGATAAATGAGTGGGATGCCTTATAGATTAAGAGAAGTGATGGGGTACATTTCTTAGGTTGGATAGGTGAAGAGGAAGAGAGATGGAGGAAATTCAGGATAGTTATAGGAGAGAAACAGTGGGTTGTGTGATACTAAGTTGTGAGGGGACTGTGCGAGGAACCATTTATTTTTGGATTACTAGCACCATCTCGAGGGTGACTTGATATTGATATTTGGAACAAGAAGTCTATCGTTGGGTGGAACATCCTTACCAAGCAATTGGTTGCATAACCATTTTATAAGATACATGTTTACCCATTTTGTTGAGTTATTCCATTAATGTAATTGTTGTGCATTTACTCTGTATATGAGAATGGTTTCATATGTTGTTATAGTTGTTTATAAGTTTCATATATTCTTGTTTAGAATGTTCTAGTTTCATTTAATTATGGGTATCACAAATCTGGTTGTAAATGTGAATAAATTGTGACTGGTAAGCTAGAACAATAAATTAGCAAGAAGAATGTTCATTTATGTGTTTTTCCACATAGTAAGGTTCCCTAGTTAAGTTGGGGAACATTACATACTACCCTCAAGAGAATGGTGCAGCTAAATATACTAACAAAAAAATTATCACAATTTTAAAGAAAATTGTAGTTGATCACCAAAGAAATTTGCATGATGTACTACCAAATTCCCTCTAGGTTGATAGTTTAACATCTAAGGTTGTTATGGGAACCTCATCGTACTTTTTAGTATATGGAAATTAAGCTATCCTATCGCCACATGTTTTATTACCCTCCCTGCAACTTGCTCAAGTTGTAAGAGGGAAGAATTTTCCAGCTATTAAAAAATGAATCAATATCTTTGTAGCATCCCCAACCTTGGACTAGGAAATGCCACCTAAAAATTACAAACTCTGATACCAATTAAATTAACAAAATTCTCTGCAAACAAATGGAACTATGCAGAATAATAACAAGTATAAAAATAAAGAATATACAAGAAAAACCCATGAAAGAAAATGCATCAACAATAATACAACACATAAACCATGCACATAATTTACAGTTATCTTTAGTAAAAATTCACCAACTATGTGCAAGCCTTCCACATTCCTACCATCCTTAGACCGAACTGCTCATAACTCTCAATAGTGGGTCACCCCGAGTTGGGGATAAACCTCCACCTGGGAAAAGGAATCTTGAAACAAGGTAATGTCTCCCAGAAAACATAAAACAAACTCAAAATCAGGTGCCAATTGTAGCAGACAACCTACAATCCCTCATTCCCCACATGCATGTCCCACCCCAAGAAGTGTGCCCCTTTTGTGCTCAATAGTCCTTCGACTACCCCACTTCCTTTATTAGGATTTAGAAATAGGCTAGACATGAAATCTTAGAACCCTATAGCTGCATTTTGGCTCCTTGGGAATCAATTCCCAATAGTTCTCTCACCTGGAGAGAAATCTCACAGGCATGACAACCTGCTTCTTCAATAACTTACAAGCCTAGAAACCTTCATCTTCAGCTCAATTCATAGGATTAATAGTATCTTACAGCTCCAAATATTTCCCTAGTACATGTACAGGTGATGGAAGTAGCATGGTATAGATGACAAGAGAGTAGTGAAGGTGAGAATGAGGAAGGAATAATAGGAAATGAACTAAATTCCCCCAAACTTATGTGCATGTTACCAACTTGACACTTGTCATATTGGGAACTACATAGGTTGATCCAGATTTATGTAGGAACATAATGAAATACAGAAATACACATAAACGCAAAGATGCAGTGGAAATAAGACTTCATTTCATTAATAACAAATGACTGAAATATGCTTACAGACAGAATGGA